>WNGS01157609.1:44857-93008 GCA_020271785.1 Procambarus virginalis
CATTAAGTGAAAACAACGAATAAAAAAAAAAAATTTTATTATGCCCCTGTTTTATTTTACTAATGTAGAAATATATTTGTATATTTCTACATTTTTTACATAGAACATCACGAAAACAACTTTATACAACATTAAAGGTTGTCACAAGGTATCAAAATTTATTTTACAAACGTTTAGTGCAGTAGGTTGTGGAAACGTATTTACGACCACACAAGTAGCTAATACGTGAAAAAAAATGGTGCGACTGCTTTCAAACACTTCCAGATATGTTGTGGCAACTCAAAATGGTTTCCTGGTCTGTCACAGTGGTGGTAAGTTGTCTGTCCCAGGGTGGTAAGTTGTCTGCACAGTGGTGGTAAGTTGTCTATCACAGTGGTGGTAAGTTGTCTGTCACAGTGGTGGTAAGTTGTCTATCACAGTGGTGGTAAGTTGTCTGTCACAGTGGTGGTAAGTTGTCTGTCACAGTGGTGGTAAGTTGTCTGTCACAGTGGTGGTAAGTTGTCTGTCAGAGTGGTGGTAAGTTGTCTGTCACAGTGGTGGTAAGTTGTCTGTCACAGTGGTGGTAAGTTGTCTGTCACAGTGGTGGTAAGTTGTCTGTCAGAGTGGTGGTAAGTTGTCTGTCAGAGTGGTGGTAAGTTGTCTGTCAGAGTGGTGGTAAGTTGTCTGTCTCAGTGGTGGTAAGTTGTCTGTCACAGTGGTGGTAAGTTGTCTGTCACAGTGGTGGTAAGTTGTCTGTCACAGTGGTGGTAAGTTGTCTGTCACAGTGGTGGTAAGTTGTCTGTCACAGTGGTGGTAAGTTGTCTGTCACAGTGGTGGTAAGTTGTCTGTCACAGTGGTGGTAAGTTGTCTGTCACAGTGGTGGTAAGTTGTCTGTCACAGTGGTGGTAAGTTGTCTGTCACAGTGGTGGTAAGTTGTCTGTCACAGTGGTGGTAAGTTGTCTGTCACAGTGGTGGTAAGTTGTCTGTCACAGTGGTGGTAAGTTGTCTGTCACAGTGGTGGTAAGTTGTCTGTCACAGTGGTGGTAAGTTGTCTGTCACAGTGGTGGTAAGTTGTCTGTCACAGTGGTGGTAAGTTGTCTGTCACAGTGGTGGTAAGTTGTCTGTCACAGTGGTGGTAAGTTGTCTGTCACAGTGGTGGTAAGTTGTCTGTCACAGTGGTGGTAAGTTGTCTGTCAGAGTGGTGGTAAGTTGTCTGTCAGAGTGGTGGTAAGTTGTCTGTCAGAGTGGTGGTAAGTTGTCTGTCACAGTGGTGGTAAGTTGTCTGTCACAGTGGTGGTAAGTTGTCTGTCACAGTGGTGGTAAGTTGTCTGTCAGAGTGGTGGTAAGTTGTCTGTCACAGTGGTGGTAAGTTGTCTGTCACAGTGGTGGTAAGTTGTCTGTCACAGTGGTGGTAAGTTGTCTGTCACAGTGGTGGTAAGTTGTCTGTCACAGTGGTGGTAAGTTGTCTGTCACAGTGGTGGTAAGTTGTCTGTCTCAGTGGTGGTAAGTTGTCTGTCAGAGTGGTGGGAAGTTGTCTGTCACAGTGGTGGGAAGTTGTCTGTCACAGTGGTGGTAAGTTGTCTGTCACAGTGGTGGTAAGTTGTCTGTCACAGTGGTGGTAAGTTGTCTGTCACAGTGGTGGTAAGTTGTCTGTCAGAGTGGTGGGAAGTTGTCTGTCAGAGTGGTGGTAAGTTGTCTGTCAGAGTGGTGGTAAGTTGTCTGTCACAGTGGTGGTAAGTTGTCTGTCAGAGTGGTGGTAAGTTGTCTGTCAGAGTGGTGGTAAGTTGTCTGTCACAGTGGTGGTAAGTTGTCTGTCACAGTGGTGGGAAGTTGTCTGTCACAGTGGTGGTAAGTTGTCTGTCAGAGTGGTGGGAAGTTGTCTGTCAGAGTGGTGGGAAGTTGTCTGTCAGAGTGGTGGGAAGTTGTTTGTCTCAGTGGTGGTAAGTTGGAGCAACAAGCAGGAATAAAAGAATAAAAGGTAAGGTACTACAGTGGATAAGAAAGTATCTATGCAACAGGAAACAGCGAGTAACGGTGAGGGGGGAGACATCAGAGTGGCGCGATATCACCAGCAGAGTCCCACAGGGCTCTGTACTTGGACCCATCCTGTTTCTATTATATGTAAACGATCTTCCAGGGGGTATAGACTCATTCCTCTCAATGTTTGCTGATGATGCAAAAATTATGAGAATAATCAAGACAGATGATGATAGACAGAGACTACAGGACGACCTGGATAGGCTTGAGGAATGGTCTAGAGAATGGCTACTAAAGTTCAACTCAGGAAATTGCAAAGTAATGAAATTAGGTGAAGGCGCAGAAGGCTGAACACAACGTACCATCTGGGAGGTGATATCCTACAAGAGTCAAATAGAGAGAAAGATCTGGGGGTTGATATCACACCGAACCTATCCTCAGAGGCCCACATCAAAAGGATATCATCAGCGGCATGTGCTAGACTGGCACACATAAGAACTGCCTTTAGGAACTAGTGCAAGGAATCGTTCAGGACCTTGTATAACAATTATGTCAGACCAATCCTGGAGTATGCATCTCCAGCCTGGCGTCAATGCCTAGTTAAACACAAGACAAAGTTAGAGAAGATTCAGAGGTATGCCACGAGACTGGTCCCGGAACTGAGAGGTATGAGCTACGAGGAAAGGCTAAGGGATCTGAACCTCACATCCCTGGAAAACAGAAGAGTAACGGGAGACATGATAGCCACCTACAAATTTCTCCGGGGAATTGACAGGGTGGAGAAAGACAAACTCTTCAGCACGGGTGGAACAAGAACAAGAGGACACAGATGGAAACTTAGTACCCAGATGAGCCACAGAGACGTTAGAAAGAATTTGTTCAGTGTCAGTAGTTAACATGTGGAATGTATTAGGCAGTGATGTGGTGGAGGCTGACTCCATACACAGTTTCAAGTGTCGATATGATAGAGCCCAATAGGCTCAGGAATCTGTACACCAGTTGATTGACAGTGTGGAGGCGGGACTAAAGAGCCAAAGTTCAACCCCCGCAAGCACAAATCAGTGAAAACAACTAGGTGACTACACACACACACACACACACACACACACACACACACACACACACACACACACACACACACACACACACACACACACACACACACACACACACACACACACACACACACACACACACACACTTGTATACCATGCAAGGTGATGGAGAAGATTGTGAGAAAAAAACCTAATAACACATCTGGAGAGAAGAGACTTCGTGACAACCCATCAACATGGGTTCAGGGAGGGTAAATCTTGCCTTACAGGCTTCATAGAATTCTACGATCAGGTGACAAAGATTAAGCAAGAAAGAGAAGGATGGGCGGACTGCATTTTTCTGGACTGTCGGAAAGCCTTTGACATAGTACCACATAAAAGGTTGATGCATAAGCTGGAGAAACAGGCAGGAGTAACAGGTAGGGCGCTCCAGTGGATAAGGGAGTACCTAAGCAATAGGAAGCAGAGAGTTACAGTGAGGGGTGAGATCTCAGAATGGCGTGAAGTCACCAGTGGAGTCCCACAGGGCTCTGTACTTGGACCTATCCTGTTTCTGATATACGTAAATGATCTCCCAGAGGGTATAGACTCATTCCTCTCAATGTTTGCTGACGACGCCAAAATTATAAGAAGGATTAAGACAGAGGAGGACAGCTTGAGACTTCAAGAAGACCTGGACAAGCTGCAGGAATGGTCGAACAAATAGCTGTTAGAGTTTAACCCAAGCAAATGTAATGTAATGAAGATAGGGGTAGGAAACAGGAGACCAGATACAAGGTATCATTTGGGAGATGAAATACTTCAAGAGTCAGAGAGAGAGAAAGACCTGGGGGTTGATATCACGCCAGACCTGTCCCCTGAAGCTCATATCAAGAGGATAACATCAGCAGCATATGCCAGGTTGGCTAACATAAGAACGGCCTTTAGAAACTTGTGTAAGGAATCTTTCAGAACATTATATACCACATATGTCAGACCAATCCTGGAGTATGCGGCTCCAGCATGGAGTCCATATCTAGTCAAGCATAAGACTAAACTGGAAAAGGTTCAAAGGTTTGCCACCAGACTAGTAACCGAGCTGAGAGGTATGAGCTACGAGGAGAGACTCCAGGAATTAAACCTCACTTCGTTGGAAGACAGAAGAGTTAGGGGGGACATGATCACCACATTCAAGATTCCCAAGGGAATCGACAGGGTTGATAAAGACAGGCTATTTAACACAAGGGGCACACGCACTAGGGGACACAGGTGGAAACTGAGTGCCCAAATGAGCCAGAGAGATATTAGAAAGAACTTTTTTAGTGTCAGAGTGGTTGACAAATGGAATGCATTAGGAAGTGATGTTGTGGAGGCTGACTCCATACACAGTTTCAAGTGTAGATATGATAGAGCCCAGTAGGCTCAGGAAACTGTACACCTGTTGATTGACGGTTGAGAGGCGGGACCAAAGAGCCAGAGCTCAACCCCCGCAAGCACAACTAGGTGAGTACAACTAGGTGAGTACACACAGACACTTGCTCATTCAGGCAGTAACACGGGTCATCTCAATCTTGACTGGCGGAGAAAGGTCATGGGAAAAGGTGCCAATCAGGGACACCTGCCCAACAATCCTCTTGTAGGATTCTCCACCGTGGTTCCTCAGGGCACCACCACCCAACTGACTTCAGGTTGCCCCTACTCGCCTACCTACTATTTAATAGATACGTCACCAATCACCCTCCAACAGCTTCTTCGCGCTTCACTCACGAAGCTCCTCACTAATACTTCTCCAAAAGCCACAAATATCTTTTTTCCTCTGGAGCGACGACGCGCGTCCTTCTCTTCAGACTTTCTCAAGACAAGTGACGTCCTAAAAACTTTGCACACGACATGCTCCTGTAATGTCGTGGTTTTGTATACGGGACGTCGCATACAGTCGACGTCCCACTTCCAAGTTTTATCAAGGATGTTCATGCGTGACTTGTCTCCCTCCTGGTTACCTCTCATGACGGTTGTTTGTACTATTTAATATCCCCAACTCCTCACTATGGCCAGGTGGGGAATAACTCTCACTGAGGGGTAGATCTACCTCATAAGGCTACATGGGGGTTCATAACAAGTTTTAGTATATTGTCCGATCTCTGTTATAATGTTAATATTTTGTCCACTCTATGTTATAATGTTAATATTTTGTCCGCTCTCTGTTGTATTGTTACTAGTGTCTCCTCTCTGCTGTAATTTGCGTACCTTGTCTACCTTATTTTGTATTGATAGTACCGTGTCCTATCTTTGTTGTAGTGTTATTTCCGTGTCCTTTCTCTGTTGTATGTTTAGTATAGTATTCCCTCTCCATCTCCTCTAGTATTGTGTTCCCTCTCTATTATAGTGTTAGTAACATTTACCAGCTCTTTTGTAATGTTAATGACGTGTGCCCTCTTTATTTTGATGATAGTACTATGTCCCTTCCATGGTGTAATGTTAATATTGAGTCCATATGTTTTGTAATATTTTGACCGTGTCCCCTCCCTACTGAAGTGTTAGCACATTTTTCTCTCTCTGCTGAAGTATTATCACAGTTTCCAATCTCTGCTGACGTACTAGCTCCGTCTCCCCCTCTCTGCTGAAGTATTATCACAGTCTCCAATCTCTGCTGACGTACTAACTCCGTCTCCCCTCTCTACTAAAGTATTATCACAGTCTCCAATATCTGCTGACGGACTAGCTCCGTCTCCCCTCTCTGCTCATAATCATATACAGGCCACGTAATAGCAGATGCATCAACACCTGTTTTGAGCAAATGTTTCACCCTCATGGTCAACAGCTCCCACAGATGCCGCTAACTTCGTTGCAGAAGGTTGTACCAGAACACGCAGGTACATTTTTATTTTTACGTTAATATGTATATTTCGATAACAATTGTATGATGGAGTGGACTGTATTTCTGCAAAATCTCACATATCTCATTACATATTAGGGGAGGTTTATATTAAATTTATATGTGTAGTCAATCAAATTACAGTATTAGACTCCATATATTAGTAATTAACACTGGGACGTCTTATGTTATTGTAAGGCAGGCCTGGTCCACCAGGTATAAACAAGGATGATGACACCAAATAATCCTCGTGGTTGAAGCTGGCATCAACACCATGTACTGGTTTACAAGGATTAATTCTTGCTTCCTCTTCAATTGTTCCTGTCAAAGGGCACTTGCAATAATAGCAGTAATCCGATATATATGACAGCTATATCAGAGGAAATATTGGTATATTATAAGATAAGGACCAAGGAATAATTACCTGGGTTATGTCGCTGCCCCTCGTGCTAACCGGAAATAATCCTATCTACCTAACATAACTGGATAGGAATGACTAGATAAGATTTCGGATAGACACTTCCCTTGTTTAGATGCTGAGTGCGTGTTGATGATGGAAGAAGCACTAACTATTTCTCCATAACACTTCGTCTAAGGGAGAATTAGCTGGAGCTGTTTTGCTCCTGCGACTATGGTCTAACAATAATGGATGACTACTGGCCCTCCTCCACTGACGCCCTGGCTTTGTCCAGATGTCAGTAAGTGGTAGAAAGGTCACATTTATTCTATTTTGGTACTAATAATTAAGTTGATTCAAGTGAAATGGTTTTATGATGTTAACAATCCAAAGACTGCTGTATTAAGAATAATTCCCAGCAGAATAGCTGGTGAAATTACTAGCAACGTGGCAATGATATCTCATTTTCTATTGACTTAAAATTCCACTGCGCCAAGTCTTCTATGAATTAATTTATATATACAACAGCAGCAATATTATCTGCCTATTGTATTGAATATTAGTAAATGGTGTCGGGTTTTCCAACAAATACACTGAGATGTGTATATCAATTTACCGTGGTATAGACATTTAGAATTTATTTTAACTAATTTAGGAATAAAATGCTCTTGCTTAATTAGTGAATAAATTACTTTGATGGCCGCGTTATCCCTCCTGTGGCTGAAAGAACTGAAACCCAACACCAAGTTAAATACCCCCGTGTTTTAGGGCAGGGGAATGCCAGATCGACCCCCTCACCATAAAGGAATCTATCAAGTCTAACATGTGCATTTAGCTGAGAGCAAATTAAATGAGATACAATTTGTTTTAATTAGCGAGACGTGAGGATCTTCACCCCTTCCGTGGAAACTCTTTTATGATAGTTCATCTTTTCCGTAATGTTTTTGTTGACTGTAGTTCACTTCTGCTGTGACGCCTTTGTTGACGGTACTTGACCACTTCTGCCATGACGTTGTTGACGGTACTTGACCACTTCTGCCACGACGTTGTTGACGGTACTTGACCACTTCTGCCATGACGTTGTTGACGGTACTTGACCACTTCTGCCATGACGTTGTTGACGGTACTTGACCACTTCTGCTGTGACGTTGTTGACGGTACTTGACCACTTCTGCCATGACGTTGTTGACGGTACTTGACCACTTCTGCTGTGACGTTGTTGACGGTACTTGACCACTTCTGCTGTGACGTTGTTGACGGTACTTGACCACTTCTGCCATGACGTTGTTGACGGTACTTGACCACTTCTGCCACGACGTTGTTGACGGTACTTGACCACTTCTGCTGTGACGTTGTTGACGGTACTTGACCACTTCTGCTGTGACGTTGTTGACGGTACTTGACCACTTCTGCCACGACGTTGTTGACGGTACTTGACCACTTCTGCCATGACGTTGTTGACGGTACTTGACCACTTCTGCTGTGACGTTGTTGACGGTACTTGACCACTTCTGCTGTGACGTTGTTGACGGTACTTGACCACTTCTGCTGTGACGTTGTTGACGGTACTTGACCACTTCTGCTGTGACGTTGTTGACGGTACTTGACCACTTCTGCCATGACGTTGTTGACGGTACTTGACCACTTCTGCCATGACGTTGTTGACGGTACTTGACCACTTCTGCTGTGACGTTGTTGACGGTACTTGACCACTTCTGCTGTGACGTTGTTGACGGTACTTGACCACTTCTGCTGTGACGTTGTTGACGGTACTTGACCACTTCTGCCATGACGTTGTTGACGGTACTTGACCACTTCTGCTGTGACGTTGTTGACGGTACTTGACCACTTCTGCCATGACGTTGTTGACGGTACTTGACCACTTCTGCCATGACGTTGTTGACGGTACTTGACCACTTCTGCTGTGACGTTGTTGACGGTACTTGACCACTTCTGCTGTGACGTTGTTGACGGTACTTGACCACTTCTGCCATGACGTTGTTGACGGTACTTGACCACTTCTGCCATGACGTTGTTGACGGTACTTGACCACTTCTGCTGTGACGTTGTTGACGGTACTTGACCACTTCTGCCATGACGTTGTTGACGGTACTTGACCACTTCTGCCATGACGTTGTTGACGGTACTTGACCACTTCTGCTGTGACGTTGTTGACGGTACTTGACCACTTCTGCTGTGACGTTGTTGACGGTACTTGACCACTTCTGCTGTGACGTTGTTGACGGTACTTGACCACTTCTGCTGTGACGTTGTTGACGGTACTTGACCACTTCTGCTGTGACGTTGTTGACGGTACTTGACCACTTCTGCCATGACGTTGTTGACGGTACTTGACCACTTCTGCTGTGACGTTGTTGACGGTACTTGACCACTTCTGCTGTGACGTTGTTGACGGTACTTGACCACTTCTGCCATGACGTTGTTGACGGTACTTGACCACTTCTGCCATGACGTTGTTGACGGTACTTGACCACTTCTGCCATGACGTTGTTGACGGTACTTGACCACTTCTGCCATGACGTTGTTGACGGTACTTGACCACTTCTGCTGACGTTGTTGACGGTACTTGACCACTTCTGCTGTGACGTTGTTGACGGTACTTGACCACTTCTGCCATGACGTTGTTGACGGTACTTGACCACTTCTGCCATGACGTTGTTGACGGTACTTGACCACTTCTGCTGTGACGTTGTTGACGGTACTTGACCACTTCTGCCATGACGTTGTTGACGGTACTTGACCACTTCTGCCATGACGTTGTTGACGGTACTTGACCACTTCTGCCATGACGTTGTTGACGGTACTTGACCACTTCTGCTGTGACGTTGTTGACGGTACTTGACCACTTCTGCCATGACGTTGTTGACGGTACTTGACCACTTCTGCTGTGACGTTGTTGACGGTACTTGACCACTTCTGCTGTGACGTTGTTGACGGTACTTGACCACTTCTGCTGTGACGTTGTTGACGGTACTTGACCACTTCTGCTGTGACGTTGTTGACGGTACTTGACCACTTCTGCTGTGACGTTGTTGACGGTACTTGACCACTTCTGCTGTGACGTTGTTGACGGTACTTGACCACTTCTGCTGTGACGTTGTTGACGGTACTTGACCACTTCTGCTGTGACGTTGTTGACGGTACTTGACCACTTCTGCCATGACGTTGTTGACGGTACTTGACCACTTCTGCTGTGACGTTGTTGACGGTACTTGACCACTTCTGCTGTGACGTTGTTGACGGTACTTGACCACTTCTGCTGTGACGTTGTTGACGGTACTTGACCACTTCTGCCATGACGTTGTTGACGGTACTTGACCACTTCTGCTGTGACGTTGTTGACGGTACTTGACCACTTCTGCCATGACGTTGTTGACGGTACTTGACCACTTCTGCCATGACGTTGTTGACGGTACTTGACCACTTCTGCTGTGACGTTGTTGACGGTACTTGACCACTTCTGCCATGACGTTGTTGACGGTACTTGACCACTTCTGCTGTGACGTTGTTGACGGTACTTGACCACTTCTGCTGTGACGTTGTTGACGGTACTTGACCACTTCTGCCATGACGTTGTTGACGGTACTTGACCACTTCTGCCATGACGTTGTTGACGGTACTTGACCACTTCTGCCATGACGTTGTTGACGGTACTTGACCACTTCTGCTGTGACGTTGTTGACGGTACTTGACCACTTCTGCCATGACGTTGTTGACGGTACTTGACCACTTCTGCCATGACGTTGTTGACGGTACTTGACCACTTCTGCCATGACGTTGTTGACGGTACTTGACCACTTCTGCCATGACGTTGTTGACGGTACTTGACCACTTCTGCTGTGACGTTGTTGACGGTACTTGACCACTTCTGCCATGACGTTGTTGACGGTACTTGACCACTTCTGCCATGACGTTGTTGACGGTACTTGACCACTTCTGCCATGACGTTGTTGACGGTACTTGACCACTTCTGCCATGACGTTGTTGACGGTACTTGACCACTTCTGCCATGACGTTGTTGACGGTACTTGACCACTTCTGCTGTGACGTTGTTGACGGTACTTGACCACTTCTGCTGTGACGTTGTTGACGGTACTTGACCACTTCTGCTGTGACGTTGTTGACGGTACTTGACCACTTCTGCTGTGACGTTGTTGACGGTACTTGACCACTTCTGCTGTGACGTTGTTGACGGTACTTGACCACTTCTGCTGTGACGTTGTTGACGGTACTTGACCACTTCTGCTGTGACGTTGTTGACGGTACTTGACCACTTCTGCTGTGACGTTGTTGACGGTACTTGACCACTTCTGCTGTGACGTTGTTGACGGTACTTGACCACTTCTGCCATGACGTTGTTGACGGTACTTGACCACTTCTGCCATGACGTTGTTGACGGTACTTGACCACTTCTGCCATGACGTTGTTGACGGTACTTGACCACTTCTGCTGTGACGTTGTTGACGGTACTTGACCACTTCTGCCATGACGTTGTTGACGGTACTTGACCACTTCTGCTGTGACGTTGTTGACGGTACTTGACCACTTCTGCTGTGACGTTGTTGACGGTACTTGACCACTTCTGCTGTGACGTTGTTGACGGTACTTGACCACTTCTGCCATGACGTTGTTGACGGTACTTGACCACTTCTGCTGTGACGTTGTTGACGGTACTTGACCACTTCTGCCATGACGTTGTTGACGGTACTTGACCACTTCTGCCATGACGTTGTTGACGGTACTTGACCACTTCTGCTGTGACGTTGTTGACGGTACTTGACCACTTCTGCCATGACGTTGTTGACGGTACTTGACCACTTCTGCTGTGACGTTGTTGACGGTACTTGACCACTTCTGCCATGACGTTGTTGACGGTACTTGACCACTTCTGCCATGACGTTGTTGACGGTACTTGACCACTTCTGCTGTGACGTTGTTGACGGTACTTGACCACTTCTGCCATGACGTTGTTGACGGTACTTGACCACTTCTGCTGTGACGTTGTTGACGGTACTTGACCACTTCTGCTGTGACGTTGTTGACGGTACTTGACCACTTCTGCTGTGACGTTGTTGACGGTACTTGACCACTTCTGCTGTGACGTTGTTGACGGTACTTGACCACTTCTGCTGTGACGTTGTTGACGGTACTTGACCACTTCTGCCATGACGTTGTTGACGGTACTTGACCACTTCTGCCATGACGTTGTTGACGGTACTTGACCACTTCTGCTGTGACGTTGTTGACGGTACTTGACCACTTCTGCTGTGACGTTGTTGACGGTACTTGACCACTTCTGCCATGACGTTGTTGACGGTACTTGACCACTTCTGCCATGACGTTGTTGACGGTACTTGACCACTTCTGCCATGACGTTGTTGACGGTACTTGACCACTTCTGCCATGACGTTGTTGACGGTACTTGACCACTTCTGCCATGACGTTGTTGACGGTACTTGACCACTTCTGCTGTGACGTTGTTGACGGTACTTGACCACTTCTGCCATGACGTTGTTGACGGTACTTGACCACTTCTGCCATGACGTTGTTGACGGTACTTGACCACTTCTGCTGTGACGTTGTTGACGGTACTTGACCACTTCTGCCATGACGTTGTTGACGGTACTTGACCACTTCTGCCATGACGTTGTTGACGGTACTTGACCACTTCTGCTGTGACGTTGTTGACGGTACTTGACCACTTCTGCTGTGACGTTGTTGACGGTACTTGACCACTTCTGCCATGACGTTGTTGACGGTACTTGACCACTTCTGCTGTGACGTTGTTGACGGTACTTGACCACTTCTGCTGTGACGTTGTTGACGGTACTTGACCACTTCTGCTGTGACGTTGTTGACGGTACTTGACCACTTCTGCTGTGACGTTGTTGACGGTACTTGACCACTTCTGCTGTGACGTTGTTGACGGTACTTGACCACTTCTGCTGTGACGTTGTTGACGGTACTTGACCACTTCTGCTGTGACGTTGTTGACGGTACTTGACCACTTCTGCTGTGACGTTGTTGACGGTACTTGACCACTTCTGCCATGACGTTGTTGACGGTACTTGACCACTTCTGCTGTGACGTTGTTGACGGTACTTGACCACTTCTGCTGTGACGTTGTTGACGGTACTTGACCACTTCTGCTGTGACGTTGTTGACGGTACTTGACCACTTCTGCCATGACGTTGTTGACGGTACTTGACCACTTCTGCCATGACGTTGTTGACGGTACTTGACCACTTCTGCTGTGACGTTGTTGACGGTACTTGACCACTTCTGCCATGACGTTGTTGACGGTACTTGACCACTTCTGCCATGACGTTGTTGACGGTACTTGACCACTTCTGCCATGACGTTGTTGACGGTACTTGACCACTTCTGCCATGACGTTGTTGACGGTACTTGACCACTTCTGCTGTGACGTTGTTGACGGTACTTGACCACTTCTGCCATGACGTTGTTGACGGTACTTGACCACTTCTGCTGTGACGTTGTTGACGGTACTTGACCACTTCTGCCATGACGTTGTTGACGGTACTTGACCACTTCTGCCATGACGTTGTTGACGGTACTTGACCACTTCTGCTGTGACGTTGTTGACGGTACTTGACCACTTCTGCCATGACGTTGTTGACGGTACTTGACCACTTCTGCCATGACGTTGTTGACGGTACTTGACCACTTCTGCCATGACGTTGTTGACGGTACTTGACCACTTCTGCTGTGACGTTGTTGACGGTACTTGACCACTTCTGCTGTGACGTTGTTGACGGTACTTGACCACTTCTGCTGTGACGTTGTTGACGGTACTTGACCACTTCTGCTGTGACGTTGTTGACGGTACTTGACCACTTCTGCTGTGACGTTGTTGACGGTACTTGACCACTTCTGCTGTGACGTTGTTGACGGTACTTGACCACTTCTGCTGTGACGTTGTTGACGGTACTTGACCACTTCTGCTGTGACGTTGTTGACGGTACTTGACCACTTCTGTGACGTTGTTGACGGTACTTGACCACTTCTGCTGTGACGTTGTTGACGGTACTTGACCACTTCTGCTGTGACGTTGTTGACGGTACTTGACCACTTCTGCCATGACGTTGTTGACGGTACTTGACCACTTCTGCATGACGTTGTTGACGGTACTTGACCACTTCTGCTGTGACGTTGTTGACGGTACTTGACCACTTCTGCTGTGACGTTGTTGACGGTACTTGACCACTTCTGCTGTGACGTTGTTGACGGTACTTGACCACTTCTGCTGTGACGTTGTTGACGGTACTTGACCACTTCTGCTGTGACGTTGTTGACGGTACTTGACCACTTCTGCTGTGACGTTGTTGACGGTACTTGACCACTTCTGCCATGACGTTGTTGACGGTACTTGACCACTTCTGCTGTGACGTTGTTGACGGTACTTGACCACTTCTGCCATGACGTTGTTGACGGTACTTGACCACTTCTGCCATGACGTTGTTGACGGTACTTGACCACTTCTGCTGTGACGTTGTTGACGGTACTTGACCACTTCTGCCATGACGTTGTTGACGGTACTTGACCACTTCTGCTGTGACGTTGTTGACGGTACTTGACCACTTCTGCCATGACGTTGTTGACGGTACTTGACCACTTCTGCCATGACGTTGTTGACGGTACTTGACCACTTCTGCTGTGACGTTGTTGACGGTACTTGACCACTTCTGCCATGACGTTGTTGACGGTACTTGACCACTTCTGCCATGACGTTGTTGACGGTACTTGACCACTTCTGCTGTGACGTTGTTGACGGTACTTGACCACTTCTGCTGTGACGTTGTTGACGGTACTTGACCACTTCTGCTGTGACGTTGTTGACGGTACTTGACCACTTCTGCTGTGACGTTGTTGACGGTACTTGACCACTTCTGCCATGACGTTGTTGACGGTACTTGACCACTTCTGCCATGACGTTGTTGACGGTACTTGACCACTTCTGCTGTGACGTTGTTGACGGTACTTGACCACTTCTGCTGTGACGTTGTTGACGGTACTTGACCACTTCTGCTGTGACGTTGTTGACGGTACTTGACCACTTCTGCCATGACGTTGTTGACGGTACTTGACCACTTCTGCCATGACGTTGTTGACGGTACTTGACCACTTCTGCCATGACGTTGTTGACGGTACTTGACCACTTCTGCTGTGACGTTGTTGACGGTACTTGACCACTTCTGCTGTGACGTTGTTGACGGTACTTGACCACTTCTGCCATGACGTTGTTGACGGTACTTGACCACTTCTGCCATGACGTTGTTGACGGTACTTGACCACTTCTGCTGTGACGTTGTTGACGGTACTTGACCACTTCTGCCATGACGTTGTTGACGGTACTTGACCACTTCTGCCATGACGTTGTTGACGGTACTTGACCACTTCTGCCATGACGTTGTTGACGGTACTTGACCACTTCTGCTGTGACGTTGTTGACGGTACTTGACCACTTCTGCCATGACGTTGTTGACGGTACTTGACCACTTCTGCTGTGACGTTGTTGACGGTACTTGACCACTTCTGCTGTGACGTTGTTGACGGTACTTGACCACTTCTGCTGTGACGTTGTTGACGGTACTTGACCACTTCTGCTGTGACGTTGTTGACGGTACTTGACCACTTCTGCTGTGACGTTGTTGACGGTACTTGACCACTTCTGCTGTGACGTTGTTGACGGTACTTGACCACTTCTGCTGTGACGTTGTTGACGGTACTTGACCACTTCTGCTGTGACGTTGTTGACGGTACTTGACCACTTCTGCCATGACGTTGTTGACGGTACTTGACCACTTCTGCTGTGACGTTGTTGACGGTACTTGACCACTTCTGCTGTGACGTTGTTGACGGTACTTGACCACTTCTGCTGTGACGTTGTTGACGGTACTTGACCACTTCTGCCATGACGTTGTTGACGGTACTTGACCACTTCTGCTGTGACGTTGTTGACGGTACTTGACCACTTCTGCCATGACGTTGTTGACGGTACTTGACCACTTCTGCCATGACGTTGTTGACGGTACTTGACCACTTCTGCTGTGACGTTGTTGACGGTACTTGACCACTTCTGCCATGACGTTGTTGACGGTACTTGACCACTTCTGCTGTGACGTTGTTGACGGTACTTGACCACTTCTGCTGTGACGTTGTTGACGGTACTTGACCACTTCTGCCATGACGTTGTTGACGGTACTTGACCACTTCTGCCATGACGTTGTTGACGGTACTTGACCACTTCTGCCATGACGTTGTTGACGGTACTTGACCACTTCTGCTGTGACGTTGTTGACGGTACTTGACCACTTCTGCCATGACGTTGTTGACGGTACTTGACCACTTCTGCCATGACGTTGTTGACGGTACTTGACCACTTCTGCATGACGTTGTTGACGGTACTTGACCACTTCTGCATGACGTTGTTGACGGTACTTGACCACTTCTGCTGTGACGTTGTTGACGGTACTTGACCACTTCTGCCATGACGTTGTTGACGGTACTTGACCACTTCTGCTGTGACGTTGTTGACGGTACTTGACCACTTCTGCCATGACGTTGTTGACGGTACTTGACCACTTCTGCCATGACGTTGTTGACGGTACTTGACCACTTCTGCCATGACGTTGTTGACGGTACTTGACCACTTCTGCTGTGACGTTGTTGACGGTACTTGACCACTTCTGCCATGACGTTGTTGACGGTACTTGACCACTTCTGCTGTGACGTTGTTGACGGTACTTGACCACTTCTGCTGTGACGTTGTTGACGGTACTTGACCACTTCTGCCATGACGTTGTTGACGGTACTTGACCACTTCTGCTGTGACGTTGTTGACGGTACTTGACCACTTCTGCCATGACGTTGTTGACGGTACTTGACCACTTCTGCCATGACGTTGTTGACGGTACTTGACCACTTCTGCTGTGACGTTGTTGACGGTACTTGACCACTTCTGCTGTGACGTTGTTGACGGTACTTGACCACTTCTGCTGTGACGTTGTTGACGGTACTTGACCACTTCTGCTGTGACGTTGTTGACGGTACTTGACCACTTCTGCCATGACGTTGTTGACGGTACTTGACCACTTCTGCCATGACGTTGTTGACGGTACTTGACCACTTCTGCTGTGACGTTGTTGACGGTACTTGACCACTTCTGCTGTGACGTTGTTGACGGTACTTGACCACTTCTGCCATGACGTTGTTGACGGTACTTGACCACTTCTGCCATGACGTTGTTGACGGTACTTGACCACTTCTGCCATGACGTTGTTGACGGTACTTGACCACTTCTGCCATGACGTTGTTGACGGTACTTGACCACTTCTGCTGTGACGTTGTTGACGGTACTTGACCACTTCTGCTGTGACGTTGTTGACGGTACTTGACCACTTCTGCCATGACGTTGTTGACGGTACTTGACCACTTCTGCCATGACGTTGTTGACGGTACTTGACCACTTCTGCTGTGACGTTGTTGACGGTACTTGACCACTTCTGCCATGACGTTGTTGACGGTACTTGACCACTTCTGCCATGACGTTGTTGACGGTACTTGACCACTTCTGCCATGACGTTGTTGACGGTACTTGACCACTTCTGCTGTGACGTTGTTGACGGTACTTGACCACTTCTGCCATGTGGGGTGTTGACGGTACTTGACCACTTTGCTGTGACGTTGTTGACGGTACTTGACCACTTCTGCTGTGACGTTGTTGACGGTACTTGACCACTTCTGCTGTGACGTTGTTGACGGTACTTGACCACTTCTGCTGTGACGTTGTTGACGGTACTTGACCACTTCTGCTGTGACGTTGTTGACGGTACTTGACCACTTCTGCTGTGACGTTGTTGACGGTACTTGACCACTTCTGCTGTGACGTTGTTGACGGTACTTGACCACTTCTGCTGTGACGTTGTTGACGGTACTTGACCACTTCTGCTGTGACGTTGTTGACGGTACTTGACCACTTCTGCGTGACGTTGTTGACGGTACTTGACCACTTCTGCTGTGACGTTGTTGACGGTACTTGACCACTTCTGTGTNACTTCTGCTGACGTTGTTGACGGTACTTGACCACTTCTGCCATGACGTGTTTTGACGGTACTGTGACCAATTCTGCTGTGACGTTGTTTGACGGTACTTTGACCACTTCTGCTGTGACGTTGTTGACGGTACTTGACCACTTCTGCTGTGACGTTGTTGACGGTACTTGACCACTTCTGCTGTGACGTTGTTGACGTGACTTGACCCCTTCTGCCATGACGTTGTTGACGGTACTTGACCACTTCTGCCATGACGTTGTGACGGTTACTTGACCACTTCTGCTGTGACGTTGTTGACGGTACTTGACCACTTCTGCTGTAACGTTGTTGACGGTACTTGACCACTTCTGCTGTGACGTTGTTGACGGTACTTTGACCACTTCTGCCATGACGTTGTTGACGGTACTTGACCACTTCTGCTGTGACGTTGTTGACGGTACTTGACCACTTCTGCTGTGACGTTGTTGGACGGTACTTGACCACTTCTGCCATGACGTTGTTGACGGTACTTGACCACTTCTGCTGTGACGTTGTTGACGGTACTTGACCACTTCTGCCATGACGTTGTTGACGGTACTTGACCACATTGCGCTGACGTTGTTGACGGTACTTGACCACTTCTGCTGTGACGTTGTTGACGGTACTTGACCACTTCTCTGCCATGACGTTGTTGACGGTACTTGACCCACTTCTGCCATGACGTTGTTGACGTACTTGACCACTTCTGCTGTGACGTTGTTGACGGTACTTGACCACTTCTGCTGTGCGTTGTTGACGGTACTTGACCACTTTCTTCTGCCTGACGTTGTTGACGGTACTTGACCACTTCTGCCACCGTTGTTGACGGTACTTGACCACTTCTGCATGACGTTGTTGACGGTACTTGACCACTTTGCCATGACGTTGTTGACGGTACTTGACCACTTCTGCCATGACGTTGTTGACGGTACTTGCCACTTCTGCTGCCACGACGTTGTTGACGGTACTTGACCACTTCTGCTGCATGACGTTGTTGACGGTACTTGACCCTTCTGCTGTGACGTTGTTGACGGTACTTGACCACTTCTGCTGTGACGTTGTTGACGGTACTTGACCACTTCTGCTGTGACGTTGTTGACGGTACTTGACCACTTCTGCTGTGACGTTGTTGACGGTACTTGACCACTTCTGCTGTGACGTTGTTGACGGTACTTGACCACTTCTGCTGTGACGTTGTTGACGGTACTTGACCACTTCTGCTGTGACGTTGTTGACGGTACTTGACCACTTCTGCTGTGACGTTGTTGACGGTACTTGACCACTTCTGCCATGACGTTTTGACGGTACTTGACCACTTCTGCCATGACGTTGTTGACGGTACTTGACCACTTCTGCTTGACGTTGTTGACGGTACTTGACCACTTCTGCTGTGACGTTGTTGACGGTACTTGACCACTTCTGCTGTGACGTTGTTGACGGTACTTGACCACTTCTGCTGCATGACGTTGTTGACGGTACTTGACACTTCTGCTGTGACGTTGTTGACGGTACTTGACCACTTCTGCTGTGACGTTGTTGACGGTACTTGACCACTTCTGCCATGACGTTGTTGACGGTACTTGACCACTTCTGCTGTGACGTTGTTGACGGTACTTGACCACTTCTGCATGACGTTGTTGACGGTACTTGACCACTTCTGCTGCTGTGACGTTGTTGACGGTACTTGACCACTTCTGCTGTGACGTTGTTGACGGTACTTGACCACTTCTGCATGACGTTGTTGACGGTACTTGACCACTTCTGCCATGACGTTGTTGACGGTACTTGACCACTTCTGCCATGACGTTGTTGACGGTACTGACCACTTCTGCTGTGACGTTGTTGACGGTACTTGACCACTTCTGCCATGACGTTGTTGACGGTACTTGACCACTTCTGCCATGACGTTGTTGACGGTACTTGACCACTTCTGCCATGACGTTGTTGACGGTACTTGACCACTTCTGCCATGACGTTGTTGACGGTACTTGACCACTTCTGCATGACGTTGTTGACGGTACTTGACCACTTCTGCCATGACGTTGTTGACGGTACTTGACCACTTCTGCCATGACGTTGTTGACGGTACTTGACCACTTCTGCTGTGACGTTGTTGACGGTACTTGACCACTTCTGCTGTGACGTTGTTGACGGTACTTGACCACTTCTGCTGTGACGTTGTTGACGGTACTTGACCACTTCTGCTGTGACGTTGTTGACGGTACTTGACCACTTCTGCTGGACGTTGTTGACGGTACTTGACCACTTCTGCTGCCATGACGTTGTTGACGGTACTTGACCACTTCTGCTGTGACGTTGTTGACGGTACTTGACCACTTCTGCCATGACGTTGTTGACGGTACTTGACCACTTCTGCGTGACGTTGTTGACGGTACTTGACCACTTCTGCTGTGACGTTGTTGACGGTACTTGACCACTTCTGCTGTGACGTTGTTGACGGTACTTGACCACTTCTGCTGTGACGTTGTTGACGGTACTTGACCACTTCTGCTGTGACGTTGTTGACGGTACTTGACCACTTCTGCTGTGACGTTGTTGACGGTACTTGACCACTTCTGCTGTGACGTTGTTGACGGTACTTGACCACTTCTGCTGTGACGTTGTTGACGGTACTTGACCACTTCTGCTGTGACGTTGTTGACGGTACTTGACCACTTCTGCCATGACGTTGTTGACGGTACTTGACCACTTCTGCTGTGACGTTGTTGACGGTACTTGACCACTTCTGCCATGACGTTGTTGACGGTACTTGACCACTTCTGCCATGACGTTGTTGACGGTACTTGACCACTTCTGCTGCATGACGTTGTTGACGGTACTTGACCACTTCTGCTGTGACGTTGTTGACGGTACTTGACCACTTCTGCTGTGACGTTGTTGACGGTACTTGACCACTTCTGCTGTGACGTTGTTGACGGTACTTGACCACTTCTGCCATGACGTTGTTGACGGTACTTGACCACTTCTGCCATGACGTTGTTGACGGTACTTGACCACTTCTGCTGTGACGTTGTTGACGGTACTTGACCACTTCTGCTGTGACGTTGTTGACGGTACTTGACCACTTCTGCTGTGACGTTGTTGACGGTACTTGACCACTTCTGCCATGACGTTGTTGACGGTACTTGACCACTTCTGCCATGACGTTGTTGACGGTACTTGACCACTTCTGCTGTGACGTTGTTGACGGTACTTGACCACTTCTGCTGTGACGTTGTTGACGGTACTTGACCACTTCTGCTGTGACGTTGTTGACGGTACTTGACCACTTCTGCCATGACGTTGTTGACGGTACTTGACCACTTCTGCTGTGACGTTGTTGACGGTACTTGACCACTTCTGCTGTGACGTTGTTGACGGTACTTGACCACTTCTGCCACGACGTTGTTGACGGTACTTGACCACTTCTGCCATGACGTTGTTGACGGTACTTGACCACTTCTGCCATGACGTTGTTGACGGTACTTGACCACTTCTGCTGTGACGTTGTTGACGGTACTTGACCACTTCTGCCATGACGTTGTTGACGGTACTTGACCACTTCTGCCATGACGTTGTTGACGGTACTTGACCACTTCTGCCATGACGTTGTTGACGGTACTTGACCACTTCTGCCATGACGTTGTTGACGGTACTTGACCACTTCTGCCATGACGTTGTTGACGGTACTTGACCACTTCTGCCATGACGTTGTTGACGGTACTTGACCACTTCTGCCATGACGTTGTTGACGGTACTTGACCACTTCTGCTGTGACGTTGTTGACGGTACTTGACCACTTCTGCTGTGACGTTGTTGACGGTACTTGACCACTTCTGCTGTGACGTTGTTGACGGTACTTGACCACTTCTGCCATGACGTTGTTGACGGTACTTGACCACTTCTGCTGTGACGTTGTTGACGGTACTTGACCACTTCTGCTGTGACGTTGTTGACGGTACTTGACCACTTCTGCTGTGACGTTGTTGACGGTACTTGACCACTTCTGCTGTGACGTTGTTGACGGTACTTGACCACTTCTGCCATGACGTTGTTGACGGTACTTGACCACTTCTGCCATGACGTTGTTGACGGTACTTGACCACTTCTGCTGTGACGTTGTTGACGGTACTTGACCACTTCTGCTGTGACGTTGTTGACGGTACTTGACCACTTCTGCTGTGACGTTGTTGACGGTACTTGACCACTTCTGCCATGACGTTGTTGACGGTACTTGACCACTTCTGCTGTGACGTTGTTGACGGTACTTGACCACTTCTGCTATGACGTTGTTGACGGTACTTGACCACTTCTGCCATGACGTTGTTGACGGTACTTGACCACTTCTGCTGTGACGTTGTTGACGGTACTTGACCACTTCTGCCATGACGTTGTTGACGGTACTTGACCACTTCTGCTGTGACGTTGTTGACGGTACTTGACCACTTCTGCTGTGACGTTGTTGACGGTACTTGACCACTTCTGCCATGACGTTGTTGACGGTACTTGACCACTTCTGCCATGACGTTGTTGACGGTACTTGACCACTTCTGCCACGACGTTGTTGACGGTACTTGACCACTTCTGCTGTGACGTTGTTGACGGTACTTGACCACTTCTGCCATGACGTTGTTGACGGTACTTGACCACTTCTGCCACGACGTTGTTGACGGTACTTGACCACTTCTGCCATGACGTTGTTGACGGTACTTGACCACTTCTGCCATGACGTTGTTGACGGTACTTGACCACTTCTGCCATGACGTTGTTGACGGTACTTGACCACTTCTGCCACGACGTTGTTGACGGTACTTGACCACTTCTGCCATGACGTTGTTGACGGTACTTGACCACTTCTGCTGTGACGTTGTTGACGGTACTTGACCACTTCTGCTGTGACGTTGTTGACGGTACTTGACCACTTCTGCTGTGACGTTGTTGACGGTACTTGACCACTTCTGCCATGACGTTGTTGACGGTACTTGACCAATTCTGCTGTGACGTTGTTGACGGTACTTGACCACTTCTGCTGTGACGTTGTTGACGGTACTTGACCACTTCTGCTGTGACGTTGTTGACGGTACTTGACCACTTCTGCTGTGACGTTGTTGACGGTACTTGACCACTTCTGCCATGACGTTGTTGACGGTACTTGACCACTTCTGCCATGACGTTGTTGACGGTACTTGACCACTTCTGCTGTGACGTTGTTGACGGTACTTGACCACTTCTGCTGTGACGTTGTTGACGGTACTTGACCACTTCTGCTGTGACGTTGTTGACGGTACTTGACCACTTCTGCCATGACGTTGTTGACGGTACTTGACCACTTCTGCTGTGACGTTGTTGACGGTACTTGACCACTTCTGCTATGACGTTGTTGACGGTACTTGACCACTTCTGCCATGACGTTGTTGACGGTACTTGACCACTTCTGCTGTGACGTTGTTGACGGTACTTGACCACTTCTGCCATGACGTTGTTGACGGTACTTGACCACTTCTGCTGTGACGTTGTTGACGGTACTTGACCACTTCTGCTGTGACGTTGTTGACGGTACTTGACCACTTCTGCCACGACGTTGTTGACGGTACTTGACCACTTCTGCCATGACGTTGTTGACGGTACTTGACCACTTCTGCCACGACGTTGTTGACGGTACTTGACCACTTCTGCTGTGACGTTGTTGACGGTACTTGACCACTTCTGCCATGACGTTGTTGACGGTACTTGACCACTTCTGCCATGACGTTGTTGACGGTACTTGACCACTTCTGCTGTGACGTTGTTGATGTCGGGAAACCGACACACAAATAGTATAGTCTTCCCTTAACAGTATCCTCTTAAAATTAGAGAATGGGAGACTCCGTGACGTCATCGACGTCGCCGCAGTATTTACATTATTAAACCACTGTTCATACAACAGTTTAATGTCTAAATTGAATAAAAAAAGTGTTCAATAAGACTGAATATAATTATTAACACCAAAATATAGCTTGATTCCCTTGTTAACGTAAATTTAACTTAGAAGTGGAAAAAAATATTGGAACAACAAGGGAGGCAGAGCGGCTTACAGACGCCTCGCACTCACGAAAACAATAACAATGGGTGCTCGTGTGTGTGTTGTGATAATGGCCAC
Organism: Procambarus virginalis; assembly: GCA_020271785.1. Classification (NCBI taxonomy): domain Eukaryota; kingdom Metazoa; phylum Arthropoda; class Malacostraca; order Decapoda; family Cambaridae; genus Procambarus; species Procambarus virginalis. The sequence goes on from WNGS01157609.1 coordinate 68,373, forward strand.
ACAGGATAGACCTACTCTGCCTTAAGAAACTGCCATAGCAACATCACTACTACAAATAAGAGCACTCCAGTATCCGTCTTACCAAGTATTTGTTTATTATTCTAGTGCACTGATTAATATCCAAATGGTATTGGCGGTTATGATATATGAACAACACCAACACCATGTACGTGTACCCCATTTTTACAGCCCTCACATACCATGTTATACCTGTATTGATATGCTTAGGGAAATGTACTAACTCCTTGCATCCCAAACAGGTAAATTGTGACTTGGAACAGCAAGTAGCTGAGCAGTAGAACTATGTACATGTACCTAGCTGTTGCCAGCCTTGAAGGCCTCCACAGCCGCCATTGGCACCATGAGGCACAGGGCCACACCCACATAGATGCTAACATGACACAGCCTTAGTGGGCCCTTACTACAGGCTCAGATAAGGCCATTCTAGTTATTGTAGTAGTAGTATTCATAACTAGTAATAATTGTTGAAATAATAGTAGATTAGACCACCATATGTGGTATGATAAAATAATATAATTAAACTTAGGTAAACAATTTGCAGTTTAAGAAGGAGCCCTTACAAAGTGGTTTAAGCTACAAATTGTCCCCCCAATTTGTGTGAGATTAATTTCAGGCAGTTTTAACAAGTACATACAGTCCACTCAATTTCTTACCTACTAAGAAAAAATAAGATAAACTTTAATTTATTGAAGTCAATTAAAAGAAGATATACTGCCTGGAGTTTTTACCACATAATTTATGGTCCTTCGAACCTAGATGATTATTACAGTTAACCAGTAGGTACATTGCATCTAGTTATAAAATCCTGATATACATTAGTAGTGCAATATTATAGCAGAAAGACATTGCTATATTTACATTTTCTAGCCTAACTTTTCAATCTCATAGCAAACAAAACTACAACAAAGCACTATTATTGTTCTGAGGCCTATGCCAAAGAACTATTGTGCCTTTTTCATTACAAGAGGTTGATAAGAGGCTACTTTACTTATAAGTTACTTATAAATGTTTTTTTAATTTAAGTATAAACATTACTTTAATATTGCACCATTACATACTGCATACCACATTGTTTACAGCAAATTCTTGCACAAGGGTAGGACATTTTAGGCTGGTGTTGTACAGCAACCTAGTTTAATTTATTGTGCTAACCTGGTGTAAGGGTAAGAATTTTTTACACTTGTCTAGAGTTGAACATATATTACAACCTAGCAAGTACATATTTTTATGCAGTATTCATGACAACCCGAGTTGTGTTGTCAACCTGATATTCATACATATAATTATAGGTATAATTTAACTATAATCATTTCACCTTTGAGTGTTAACCTGTGTCTCTGTACCAACCAAGAGTGATAATGAAGGGCTAACTTGCGGAATACCAGCATTGATACAGGCTTACCACTCAAATTATAGCGTGTATGATTATACAGTAGTATATATTTTAAATGATAAACAGCTCTAGTTCGGAAACTAGTTGCTTTATTAATTCAAGTGCCAAATAGTTAAAAGTCCATACGACTAGCAAGTACTTCCAAGATGTCTACACTCCAAAATGTAAAATTAACCCTTAAGGCCTTAAAGGGGCATCTCACAAGGCAGATTAACAAATGTGAAGACATGAGTAATCAAACTCCAGTTAATTATGCAGCACTGGAAAACTATCTTAAGCTTACACGGAACAAATATGACCGTGTGTTGCAACAAATGAAACAGTATCAAGATATACTAAATAATTCTAGTATTGATGAAGATACGATGAACAACATTCTCCAAGAACACTCTGATTATGAAGATGCAACGTTTGAACAAATTCAACGTTATGACAATATGATAAACGCCCATAAGGCCAATATAAATGTTGCAGCTACAACTACCCAGAATCAGACAGCACCAGAAGTCAAATTACCATCACTCAGTCTCCCAACTTTTTCTGGAACAGAGGACGAGAATTGGGACAATTTCTGGAGCAAATTTGTCGATTCTGTGGATTCTAATGTCAATGTACCAAAGACGACAAAGTTTACGTATTTACAGAGTGTCTTGAAGGATGAAGCCTTTCAGGTAGTCTGTAATCTGAATCACACAGATGACGATTATGACAATGCTGTACAACTACTCAAGGACAACTATGCGAAGCCTGAAAGGACTATCAGAATTTTAACCCAGAAGCTGTTAGATATTAAACATCCAAATAATACAGCAGTCTCACTCCAAGCCTTTAGATTGGAGCTTGAGTCTTTGCTTAAGGCACTTAAAAATAAAGTAAACTTGGATGAATCAGACTGGATAATCCAAGTCCATATGACTCGCAAATTACCCAGGGACATCCTGGATAAGTTGTTTGTGTTGTATGGAAAGTCATATCTGACAGTAACAGAGATTACAAAGGGGTTACAAACCATCATAGAACGAGAAAGAGTTATCCCAGATGAAAAGGCGACATCTAAACCTTCGTCTACTACTAATAGTAAACAACAGAGTACAAACAGTACTCCAAACAAATCTAAAACAACTTCTCCCTCTCCAAAGTGGAGACAAGGCAGTGTGGGCACATACGCAGTTGGTACCTCCAAACCTACAGGTAACGCGTCACCCAAATCGGTGACTCCTCAAGATACTGTTAACGTCTGGAGACCATGTCTGTTCTGTGAACAATCACATTCCATGTACAATTGCAGACGATACCCCGATCGTGCAACACGCATAAAACGACTCAAGGAGATACATAGATGTACCAAGTGTATAAGGGAACATCATCCCGACAGCTGCACATCAACAATACGCACCTGTTATAGGTGCCATAAGGGTCAACACCATACAGCACTTTGTGGGGATTCAAGTACAAAGTCTGCCAAACCACAGGAGGAGGAAGGAACTAACACCTCAGTACAGCTTTGTACTGTGCTACCTGACATAAGTGTTTTCTCAACAAGGTCTAAACATAAATCAGCTCTACCTACTGCACGATTGATCATTAGAAATGGAGAGAACAAAGCCACCGTACGTGGATTATTTGATCAAGGGTCCCAATTGACCTTTATATCCAAAGAGTTGGTAGATACCCTGAAACTTACACCTGTAGAGGAGACACGAATAAACATAGCAGGATTCCTGACTGACTCAGGAGCCCGAGTTTTCAAGGTAGTACAACCCAAAGTACGATTAGGAGGTTACGAACAAAATGTACAAGCTCTAGTAGTAGATAGATTCCCAACAGATCTGTATGTATATGGTCTGGGGACAACAGCCAAATTCCTAGAAAAAAGGGGAATTCATTTGGCTGATAAAATCACAACAGATAACCTTTCCAATATTGGAATCCTTATGGGATCAGATGTCTACCATAAGTTTATCAAAGGAAAGGAATACAAACACGGTATGAACGTGTTACCATCTGCAGGTGGCTATTTGCTAACAGGCCCTGTATTACGGCTAAACCAACCCGCACCTGTAGAACACCAACATGCCAACCCAGTAATGGTTGCATGACTAGGAGACCAGTCTCCACTGCAACTCAGAGACATGTCCGAGGAAGAGCTTGATCCCCCTGTACACAAGTTATGGGACCTGGCAACTCTCGGCATTGTCCCTGAACAACCTAGCCCAGATGATGACTGGACTTACAAACAATACCTGGACTCAGTTATATACAGAGATAATCAATACTGGGTCAGGCTACCATGGAAGCTGAATCACCCTCAGCTACCCGTCAACCATTTTATGGCACAAAACCAATTGAGATCACAGGTGTTGCGCTTACAAAGACAACCTGAGAACTTGAAGTTGTACCATGAAATAATACAGAAGCAACTCGATGACAAATTTATCGAAGTTGTTACAAATGATAACCCAAAGGAAGGTCACTACTTACCACATCATTGTGTACAGAAGAATTCTGCAACTACCCCATTACGGATAGTATTTAATTGCAGTGCTAAAATGAGGCCGAGTAGTGTTTCGTTAAACGACTGTCTTCAAACTGGCCCTAGCCTAACACAAAGGCTTTACGACGTGCTGTTAAAGTTCCGTATTGGGACTTATGCATATACGGCCGACATCAGCAAGGCATTCCTTAGGGTAGGTCTTCAAGAAGAAGACCGGAACTACACAAAGTTCCTATGGATTAAGGATCCTAACGATCCGAACAGTGAATTAATCACTTACCGTTTGCCTCTGTCCTTTTTGGCGCCACATCATCTCCTTTTCTGCTCCAAGCTACCTTGGATACGCACTTGAAGAAGTCCAATAGCCCAAACAAGACAGAAATTAGCAAAAACCTGTATGTGGATAATTTTCAAGGTACAACCAACAGTGAAAGTAAACTGTTGGACATATACCATGAGGCCAATCGAGAATTAATGGGAGCCAATATGCCTCTCCAATCTTGGGTCTCTAACAATGAAAAATTAAATCAACTGATCTCAACTGAATTTCCCGATTACCAGGTACCCGAGATGACAAAGGTACTAGGTGTCGAATGGAACACGACAACAGATCAGTTGACAATCAAGTCAGTGGAGCCTGATACCACTAACTTAACAATGAGAAAATTACTATCACAAGTCAGCAAACCCTTCGACCCATTAGGACTATTAAGCCCAGTACTGATTAATGGGAAGTTGATAATACAGGAATGTTGGCAACAAAAGATAGGCTGGGATGATCTTCTAACACCTGCCCTACAAGAAAAATGGCAAGGTTTAGTAAAAGATTTAAGTACCCTAGAGTCTGTCAAGTTCCCCAGGAACACAGTAGTAAATGAAAAGAACCAATTAAGCTACATGTATTCTGTGATGCCTCAGGAAAGGCTTATGGAACAGTAGCTTACCTGGTCACAAATGGGCAAGCCAATTTGCTCACATCAAAGGCCAGAGTGGCACCTTTAAAGAAAAGATCACTGCCACAACTGGAATTAACAGCCTTACTGTTAGGAGTAAGATTGGCTCATTATTTGATCAAGGCCTTACGCCACATCCACTTTAAAGAAACAGTAGTTTGGTCAGATAATGAGGCAGTACTACAGTGGGTTAAGAACAATAACAGTAAGAATCCTTACGTGAGTAACCGCGTTAAGGAAATACGAGAGTTGTCAGCAGGGTATAAACTAAGATATGTACCCACAAAAGAGAATCCAGCTGACTATCTCTCCCGAGGACTGACTTTACGGCAATTAACAAAGGCAGAGATGTGGTTCAATGGACCTCAGTGGCTAATCAGCGACCAGTGGCCTGAACAAAAGCCACAAGTCATTGTGACCAATGTTACTGTTCCCACTGAGAACCCAGAACCACCTCGGACTTTGGTAATTGATCCTACTCGGTACTCTGAACTGAACAAACTTATAGGTGTCACCCAAGTAGTGTTTGATTTTCTAAAGAAAATAGGAATCAAGCATAAATTCCCTAATGCCCTAAGGTATTGGGTCAAAAGAGCTCAGATCGACACATTCGGGACAGAATTTGACAATGTTCCAAAGAAGCTACAACGTGATCTGGGTCTCTGGTTAGACACTGACAATTATAACATAATCAGATGCGGAGGCCGCTTACAGCACGCTGACATAGATTTGGAAGCAAAAAATCCAATATTGCTCCCTCGTCACCACATAGTAAGCAAACTAATTGTGTTACATATACACAAATACTGCACTCTGCATGGTGGGGTATTAGATACTCTCACAGACTTAAGACAACAGTACTGGCTACCCCAAGGTAGACAGACAGTAAAATCAATAATCAAATCCTGTGTTGTTTGCCGGAGATACGATGCCAGAGTGTGTCCATATCCTGGCCCACCTCCACTTCCGAAGGAGCGAGTCGTACATATTCGTCCCTTTGAGACTACAGGAGTAGATTTCACAGGAGCACTAACACTTACAGGCACTAAAGACAAGAAACCAGTAAAAGCTTACATCTGTCTTTTTACTTGTGCCACAACAGGGCAGTCCATCTAGAAGTGACTCCCGATATGAGTGCCGAAGCATTCTTACAGGCTTTCCGCAGTTTGCTTCACGTAGATCCTGTCCTAAGTTAATGATCTCAGACAATGGGTCCAACTTAGTGGCAGGAGAAGCATGTCTGAGGAAAATCTGGACACATCCAAAGGTACGCACAGCCCTAAATCAACGGCAGTGCCATTGGAAATTCATACCTCCCAGAGCACCATGGCACGGAGGCTTCTATGAACGCATGGTTGGTACGGTAAAACGTTCTCTACGGAAAACCCTACACCGCCAAAAGATTGACCTGCAGGAGCTTCAAACAGTAGTCATAGAGATAGAAGCACGAGTCAATAACCGACCACTTACCTACCTCTCTGATGATGTTTTGCAGCGTGAACCATTAAGTCCAGCTCATTTGATGTATGGTAGACCTCTCAAACACTTGTGTCCCTTACGGACGAGGAACCAGAGGATCCTTCATATGTCCAAGAGAGTGATTTGGTTCACGTTTCAAACATCTATCAAGGGTGATAAGTCGGTGGAATGACGTATGGACTCGAGAATACCTTACAGCTCTGAGAGAGTATCATTACGGGGCAAAACCCCCCTACAACAGAATTAACTTGAACCCTGGTGACATAGTTCTGGTGGATAGTGATGGACCACGCTCAGAGTGGCCTTTAGGTCAAATAGTCTCTGTTCATCCAGACAGCCAGGGCATCTTGAGAATAGTGAAAGTGAAATGCCGAGGCAACACTACTCTCAAAACTTTAGAGAAATTAGTTCCTTTAGAACTGGCCAGGAACGAAGACGTACAGCGACTTCCAGCACCCGATACGCCAGTACGGGACATACGTCCCCAAAGGACTGCAGCTCAACAATGTAAACTCAATTAAAGCAGCATTATAATTCTGTAGGAGAAGAATAAGTGATCGCAGTCCTTACCGGGACTTCGACCCGTGTTCTTCCCCCCCGGAATTATGTCGGGAAACCGACACACAAATATATAGTCTTCCCTTAACAGTATCCTCTTAAAATTAGAGAATGGGAGACTCCGTGACGTCATCGACGTCGCCGCAGTATTTACATTATTAAACCACTGTTCATACAACAGTTTAATGTCTAAATTGAATAAAAAAGTGTTCAATAAGACTGAATATAATTATAACACCAAAATATAGCTTGATTCCCTTGTTAACGTAATTTAACTTAGAAGTGGAAACAATATTGGAACAAGGGAGGCAGAGCGTCTCTTACAGACGCCACGCTCACACGAAAACAATAACAATGGGTGCTCGTGTGTGTGTTGTGAAATGGCCACACAGGATAGACCTACTCTGCCTTAAGAAACTGCCATAGCAACATCACTACTACAAATAAGAGCACTCCAGTATCCGTCTTACCAAGTATTTGTTTATTATTCTAGTGCACTTTTTAATATCCAAATGGTAAGACGGTTACAATATATGAACAACACCAACACCATGTACGTGTACCCCATTTTTACAGCCCTCACATACCATGTTATACCTGTATTGATATTTTAGGGAATGTACTAACTCCTTGCATCCCAACAGGTAAATTGTGACTTGGAACAGCAAGTAGCTGAGCAGTAGAACTATGTACATGTACCTAGCTGTTGCCAGCCTTGAAGGCCTCCACAGCCGCCATTGGCACCATGAGGCACAGGGCCACACCCATAGATGCTAACATGACACAGCCTTAGTGGGCCCTTACTACAGGCTCAGATAAGGCCATTCTAGTTATTGTAGTAGTAGTATTCATAACTAGTAATAATTGTTGAAATAATAGTAGATTAGACCCCATATGTGGTATGATAAAATAATATAATTAAACTTAGGTAAACAATTTGTAGTTTAAGAAGGAGCCATTACAAAGTGGTTTAAGCTACAAATTGTCCCCCCAATTTGTGAGATTAATTTCAGGCAGTTTTAAGTACATACAGTCCACTCAATTTCTTACCTACTAAGAAAAAATAAGATAAACTTTAATTTATTGAAGTCAATTAAAAGAAGATATACTGCCTGGAGTTTTTTACCACCNGACGTTGTTGACGGTACTTGACCACTTCTGCAAGTGCCATGACGTTGTTGACGGTACTTGACCACTTCTGCTGTGACGTTGTTGACGGTACTTGACCACTTCTGCTGTGACGTTGTTGACGGTACTTGACCACTTCTGCTGTGACGTTGTTGACGGTACTTGACCACTTCTGCCATGACGTTGTTGACGGTACTTGACCACTTCTGCTGTGACGTTGTTGACGGTACTTGACCACTTCTGCCATGACGTTGTTGACGGTACTTGACCACTTCTGCTGTGACGTTGTTGACGGTACTTGACCACTTCTGCTGTGACGTTGTTGACGGTACTTGACCACTTCTGCCATGACGTTGTTGACGGTACTTGACCACTTCTGCTGTGACGTTGTTGACGGTACTTGACCACTTCTGCTGTGACGTTGTTGACGGTACTTGACCACTTCTGCCATGACGTTGTTGACGGTACTTGACCACTTCTGCCATGACGTTGTTGACGGTACTTGACCACTTCTGCCACGACGTTGTTGACGGTACTTGACCACTTCTGCTGTGACGTTGTTGACGGTACTTGACCACTTCTGCCATGACGTTGTTGACGGTACTTGACCACTTCTGCCACGACGTTGTTGACGGTACTTGACCACTTCTGCCATGACGTTGTTGACGGTACTTGACCACTTCTGCCATGACGTTGTTGACGGTACTTGACCACTTCTGCTGTGACGTTGTTGACGGTACTTGACCACTTCTGCCATGACGTTGTTGACGGTACTTGACCACTTCTGCCACGACGTTGTTGACGGTACTTGACCACTTCTGCCATGACGTTGTTGACGGTACTTGACCACTTCTGCTGTGACGTTGTTGACGGTACTTGACCACTTCTGCCATGACGTTGTTGACGGTACTTGACCACTTCTGCTGTGACGTTGTTGACGGTACTTGACCACTTCTGCTGTGACGTTGTTGACGGTACTTGACCACTTCTGCTGTGACGTTGTTGACGGTACTTGACCACTTCTGCTGTGACGTTGTTGACGGTACTTGACCACTTCTGCTGTGACGTTGTTGACGGTACTTGACCACTTCTGCTGTGACGTTGTTGACGGTACTTGACCACTTCTGCTGTGACGTTGTTGACGGTACTTGACCACTTCTGCTGTGACGTTGTTGACGGTACTTGACCACTTCTGCTGTGACGTTGTTGACGGTACTTGACCACTTCTGCCATGACGTTGTTGACGGTACTTGACCACTTCTGCTGTGACGTTGTTGACGGTACTTGACCACTTCTGCCATGACGTTGTTGACGGTACTTGACCACTTCTGCCATGACGTTGTTGACGGTACTTGACCACTTCTGCCGTGACGTTGTTGACGGTACTTGACCACTTCTGCCATGACGTTGTTGACGGTACTTGACCACTTCTGCCATGACGTTGTTGACGGTACTTGACCACTTCTGCCATGACGTTGTTGACGGTACTTGACCACTTCTGCCATGACGTTGTTGACGGTACTTGACCACTTCTGCCATGACGTTGTTGACGGTACTTGACCACTTCTGCTGTGACGTTGTTGACGGTACTTGACCACTTCTGCCATGACGTTGTTGACGGTACTTGACCACTTCTGCTGTGACGTTGTTGACGGTACTTGACCACTTCTGCCATGACGTTGTTGACGGTACTTGACCACTTCTGCCATGACGTTGTTGACGGTACTTGACCACTTCTGCCATGACGTTGTTGACGGTACTTGACCACTTCTGCTGTGACGTTGTTGACGGTACTTGACCACTTCTGCCATGACGTTGTTGACGGTACTTGACCACTTCTGCTGTGACGTTGTTGACGGTACTTGACCACTTCTGCTGTGACGTTGTTGACGGTACTTGACCACTTCTGCCATGACGTTGTTGACGGTACTTGACCACTTCTGCTGTGACGTTGTTGACGGTACTTGACCACTTCTGCTGTGACGTTGTTGACGGTACTTGACCACTTCTGCTGTGACGTTGTTGACGGTACTTGACCACTTCTGCCATGACGTTGTTGACGGTACTTGACCACTTCTGCCATGACGTTGTTGACGGTACTTGACCACTTCTGCCATGACGTTGTTGACGGTACTTGACCACTTCTGCTGTGACGTTGTTGACGGTACTTGACCACTTCTGCTGTGACGTTGTTGACGGTACTTGACCACTTCTGCCACGACGTTGTTGACGGTACTTGACCACTTCTGCCATGACGTTGTTGACGGTACTTGACCACTTCTGCCATGACGTTGTTGACGGTACTTGACCACTTCTGCTGTGACGTTGTTGACGGTACTTGACCACTTCTGCTGTGACGTTGTTGACGGTACTTGACCACTTCTGCTGTGACGGGGCGATTATAGCAACAACAAATCACCACGGGGGGATTATAACAACAACAAGTCACCACGGGGGGGAAATATAACAACAACAAGTCGCCACTGGGGGGATTATAGCAACAACCAGTCACCACGGGGGGGGGGGGATTATAATAACAACAAGTTACCACGGGGGATTATAGCAACAACAAGTCACCATGGGGGTGGGGCGATTATAGCAACAACAAGTCCCCAAGGAGGGATTATAGCAACAACAAGTCACCACAGGAAGGGGGATAATAACAATAACAAGTCACAACGGGGGTGCGATTATTGCAACAACAAGTCACCACGGGGGATTATAACAACATGTCACCACGGGGGTGGGTTATAACACAAAGAAGTCACCATGGGGGGATTATAACAACATCAAGTCACCACGGAGCGGCGATTATAACAACAACATGTCACCACCTGGGGGGGGGGGAATTAGGCAAAAACAAGTCACCACAGGGGTCCATTAAAGCAACAACAAGTCATCACTGGGGGGAGGGGGGATTATAGCAACAAGTCAGCAAGGGGGGAGGCGATTATAGCAACACCAATTTACCACGTTACGGGATTAAAACAACAACAAGTCACCACGGGGTGGGGGCGCGATTTTAACACCAACGAGTCACAACGTGGGGCGATTATAGCAACAACAAGTCACCACGGGGGGATTATAGCAACAACAAGTCACCACGGGGGCGATTATAGCAACACAAAGTCACCACAGGGAGATTATAACAAACACAAATCACCACGGGAAGGTGGCGATTAATGCAACAACAAGTCAACACGAGGGGATGATAGCAACAACAAGTCACCACGGGGGGGATTACAACAACAACAAGTCACCACGGGGGAATTTTAGCAACAACAAGTCACCACGAGGGGGGGGGATTATAACAACAACAAGTCACCACGGGGGGGTGGGGGGGCGATTATAGCAACAACAAGTAACCACGGGGGGATTATAACAACAACAAGTCACCACGGGGGGGATTATACCAACAACAAGTCACCACGGGGGGGGGGGGGGGGAATTATACCAACAGAGATGCCAGGGTGCACTTGTTGATATTTAATTTGAACCCTGCATTGTCTAACAATGAAGTACTCTCTCCAAGTCAAGCAATGTTTCTTGCCTCGTTGCTTGATATAGTAAATGGTTAAGGCAGATGGTGGCAATACTCTCCATATAAATATCTTACTGTATTCACGAGGTACAAATAGTTAATTCATCAAGCGGGATTCGTGATATTAGATAATTAAAGAAGCATATGAAGATGACGTTTCCAATACAAATGATAAAAATAACTGTGTTAAATCTATAGAATTTACTATAGAGTTCATGATTTTAAGTTTATATTATAACGTCAAAATACTCCTAAATTGTATGTAATTTTTAATACAAGAAAAAGAAAGAAAGAATGAAAAAAAAGAAATTTCCCGTTTTCTTTCTGAAACAAAGAAAACGGGAAATATTGCCAAAATCATCAATAATTCGTTTAAATCACATGAGAGAAAATGGGTTGATAAACGTCAAAATATTGCTGAATTCGATGATTTTTTATGAAACTTTTTTCGATTTTTTCCATTTTCGATGATTTTTTATGAAACTTTTCTAATGAAACTTTGAATTTCGATGAATTTTTATGAAACTTTTTTCGATTTTTTTTCGATTTTTGATGAAACTTTTCGTTTCATTTTTGATGAAACGTTTTTCGATTTGCTAAAAATTATCGAGCGGAGTGTCGAGCGGAGCTTCGTGTTATTTAGATCATTAAAAAGCATATGCAAATGACGTCCCAATGCAATTGATGAAAATAACTGTGTTTTCAATAGAATTTAATATAGAGATCATGATTTTAAGTTTATATTACCCAAAGGAGATGCACACGTAAAACAGCTCTAATCAGGCTAATACGTCTATATATGCAATAAAAACTGGATTTCTCTCCTTATCAGTATCAGTATTAACGAAGTACAAATAGATAAATCATCAATCGGGCTTTGTGGTAATTAGATCATTAAAGAAGCATATGAAAGTGACGTTTCATTCAAATGATAAAAATAACTGTTTCAATAGAATTTNCTTGACCACTTCTGCCATGACGTTGTTGACGGTACTTGACCACTTCTGCTGTGACGTTGTTGACGGTACTTGACCACTTCTGCCATGACGTTGTTGACGGTACTGACCACTTCTGCCATGACGTTGTTGACGGTACTTGACCACTTCTGCTGTGATGTTGTTGACGGTACTTTACCACTTCTGCCATGACGTTGTTGACGGTACTTGACCACTTCTGCTGTGACGTTGTTGACGGTACTTGACCACTTCTGCTGTGACGTTGTTGACGGTACTTGACCACTTCTGCCATGACGTTGTTGACGGTACTTGACCACTTCTGCCATGACGTTGTTGACGGTACTTGACCACTTCTGCCACGACGTTGTTGACGGTACTTGACCACTTCTGCTGTGACGTTGTTGACGGTACTTGACCACTTCTGCCATGACGTTGTTGACGGTACTTGACCACTTCTGCTGTGATGTTGTTGACGGTACTTTACCACTTCTGCCATGACGTTGTTGACGGTACTTGACCACTTCTGCTGTGACGTTGTTGACGGTACTTGACCACTTCTGCTGTGACGTTGTTGACGGTACTTGACCACTTCTGCCATGACGTTGTTGACGGTACTTGACCACTTCTGCCATGACGTTGTTGACGGTACTTGACCACTTCTGCCACGACGTTGTTGACGGTACTTGACCACTTCTGCTGTGACGTTGTTGACGGTACTTGACCACTTCTGCCATGACGTTGTTGACGGTACTTGACCACTTCTGCCACGACGTTGTTGACGGTACTTGACCACTTCTGCCATGACGTTGTTGACGGTACTTGACCACTTCTGCCATGACGTTGTTGACGGTACTTGACCACTTCTGCTGTGACGTTGTTGACGGTACTTGACCACTTCTGCCATGACGTTGTTGACGGTATTTGACCACTTCTGCCACGATGTTGTTGACGGTACTTGACCACTTCTGCCATGACGTTGTTGACGGTACTTGACCACTTCTGCTGTGACATTGTTGACGGTACTTGACCACTTCTGCCATGACGTTGTTGACGGTACTTGACCACTTCTGCTGTGACGTTGTTGACGGTACTTGACCACTTCTGCTGTGACATTGTTGACGGTACTTGACCACTTCTGCCATGACGTTGTTGACGGTACTTGACCACTTCTGCTGTGACGTTGTTGACGGTACTTGACCACTTCTGCTGTGACGTTGTTGACGGTACTTGACCACTTCTGCTGTGACGTTGTTGACGGTACTTGACCACTTCTGCTGTGACGTTGTTGACGGTACTTGACCACTTCTGCTGTGACGTTGTTGACGGTACTTGACCACTTCTGCTGTGACGTTGTTGACGGTACTTGACCACTTCTGCCATGACGTTGTTGACGGTACTTGACCACTTCTGCTGTGACGTTGTTGACGGTACTTGACCACTTCTGCCATGACGTTGTTGACGGTACTTGACCACTTCTGCCATGACGTTGTTGACGGTACTTGACCACTTCTGCTGTGACGTTGTTGACGGTACTTGACCACTTCTGCCATGACGTTGTTGACGGTACTTGACCACATCTGCTGTGACGTTGTTGACGGTACTTGACCACTTCTGCTGTGACGTTGTTGACGGTACTTCACCACTTCTGCCATGACGTTGTTGACGGTACTTGACCACTTCTGCCATGAAGTTGTTGACGGTACTTGACCACTTCTGCCACGACGTTGTTGACGGTACTTGACCACTTCTGCTGTGACGTTGTTGACGGTACTTGACCACTTCTGCCATGACGTTGTTGACGGTACTTGACCACTTCTGCCACGACGTTGTTGACGGTACTTGACCACTTCTGCCATGACGTTGTTGACGGTACTTGACCACTTCTGCTGTGACGTTGTTGACGGTACTTGACCACTTCTGCTGTGACGTTGTTGACGGTACTTGACCACTTCTGCTGTGACATTGTTGACGGTACTTGACCACTTCTGCCATGACGTTGTTGACGGTACTTGACCACTTCTGCTATGACGTTGTTGACGGTACTTGACCACTTCTGCTGTGACGTTGTTGACGGTACTTGACCACTTCTGCTGTGACGTTGTTGACGGTACTTGACCACTTCTGCTGTGACGTTGTTGACGGTACTTGACCACTTCTGCTGTGACGTTGTTGACGGTACTTGACCACTTCTGCTGTGACGTTGTTGACGGTACTTGACCACTTCTGCTGTGACGTTGTTGACGGTACTTGACCACTTCTGCTGTGACGTTGTTGACGGTACCTCACCACTTCTGCTGTGACGTTGTTGACGGTACTTGACCACTTCTGCTGTGACGTTGTTGACAGTACTTGACCACTTCTGCCATGACGTTGTTGACGGTACTTGACCACTTCTGCTGTGACGTTGTTGACGGTACTTGACCACTTCTGCTGTTGGAAATTTCCAACACTTATCATCCATTATTATCTTATGATAAATTACTATTAACTTACATTTGCAGTAGCTCTTAACACCACTAACCGTAGTGTTAATATAAATTAATTTGAGCATATTGCTGATAATATTACTCCTGATAATGTAAATCAAGAGTTATTAATTGAAATTATTCAGTAACAGTTTTTATTCTGTTACGTTTGAATGCTCTGGAGAAGTATAAATATTATCTCCATTTCTCGCTAGAGATTATTTATCGAGAATATTATAATTATTAATTCCCTATAATTTCAACCCAGTTCATATTATCGCATTTTCCTCCATAATTACGCGGGAAAGAATAGTTTGTGTTTAATAATTTCCGTGGTGAATGCGAGAGCGGGGAGAGGGAGACGCCATTACGCCATTACGACATCAACAAGGCACACACGCGAGACAACGTGGTGGAACACGTGGCATTAATTGAGAATTCTTGTCGATAAGAATTACGTCGACACTCAATTAATAAGTGGAATTTACTTGCCAGTGTTCTCTAGTGCCTCAATAGTGAACCCAGCGTCTACAATTACCATCCGGACCGTGAATGAGTGGGCACAGCAGTGAACACTGAGTCCAGCAGACGCTCCTCTCGGCAAACCTTAGTACTCGGTTACGCTCACAGGTTTCTTTTTTGTAGATGCATCTAGTAATTTAGAGCCTTAGTGAGTAGTTTGTCGTTAGGAAGAGAGATTAAATATAATCAAACGTTAGTAATATTTATTACTCAGTTCAGCTTCATGAATATATGAGCACAATTTTGTAGCCTAGTCAATTGCTACTTTATATTTCTTGTATTACAGCGTGTATTTGAGACGCCAACAAGATTGTCATCCATCGTGTTATTTACCTCGAGTCATTTATCTATGGGGATTCTGTGATCACGAGGACGAGTGATGAACTGGCGTTAGAAATCGTCTTACAGCTAAGACCCTTTTTTCTTATAAATTTATTCAATTTAATTATTGCTTCTATAATGAGCTGAAATGAATAATTTTGATTACCATATATTTACATATGTTGTAGTTAGATTTACCACATCAATGACATAATGAACTAGTGACGAACCACACTGGTTCCTAGATATATATGAATTTCTAGAAATAACCCCCCAATGTTGATATTTGAGGCTTTGACTTTAATTAATAATTACAGTCTTCATTATTTTCAAGTGAATATCCATTGAATGTTTTTCCATAGACACTGGTTCTCTGGTGTCATTCTAATGATCAATTTTATTTGTTTTCCCTCTTTTCTCAAAAGCGGGTGGTCCTTCGATTAATTTTAATATAACAATTAAACAATTTATTTTTCTGAGTTCAAGCCCCAGATACCCAACATTTTGGTCTCTTCGAACCGGATAAATATCATTTAATATTAACCATTTCAGTTCTCAGACCAGAACAACATTTTGGTCTTATCGAACTGGATACATACCAATTACCATTAAACTGTATCTGTTCTCAGAAACCAAAACAACATTTTGGTCTCTTAGAACTGGATACAACCCAAGAAATTCTTACAATTAGTCCTGTACTAATGAGTAGTACATACATTATACATTTTGTGCTGACCCTAGCAAGGGTGGGATTCAACATTACAGTAACTCTGATTAGAGTGCTTCCATATCAATTATTTGTGTATTCATTATTTTTGTGTGTGGTTTTGAGTGTTGCTGTATGATCACCATTACATCTAATGGTGATAATGATGGGCTAGCCGGACGAAAGTTAATGGTGACATGCAGACACCACTCAAAATCTTTAGCTATATACTTGTTAGGTAGGGACATTTAACCTCAAAGTGAGGTAGAGTTTAATTTAGCCAGAACTCAGGCTATACTCAATATTAATTATCAACTAATGAACAAATTTCCCAGCTTCATTAGTAATATTCAATCAAGTCCTATGAAATTTGGACTTAAAGCTAACATGGCTACTCCTGAGCAATTAAGGAGAACCTATATTGGCCTCAAAGGCCATTTAACTAGACTAATCAATAAGTCTGATGATTTGTCCAAGGCAACTCCCATTGATTACTATCTACTAGAATCATCAGTGAGAGTAGCTAATCTTAAGTTTGATCAAGTTAAATCAGCAAGTCAGTCTTATCTTAACTCACTGAATGCTACTGAAACTGATCTAGAGGAATTAGATCAAATTGTAGCAAATATTTCACAACACGAAGATGAGACTCAAGATAAATTTGATGTACTATCCAGTATAGTAAACCATCAACCCAATACAAATTCTACTATGTCTCAATCCAGTAATCAATTACCTGAGGTTCGTCTACCTACTTTAGACTTACCTACATTTGCAGGGCTGGATGAAGAAAATTGGGACACATTTTGGACTTCATTTGAAGTTCATATCCATAACAGGTCTTATCTTGACCCAATTTCTAAATTTTCATACCTGATTAGTCTTCTCAAAGGGGAAGCTAAAAAGGTTATAAATAACTTAGCTCTCACTGAGAGTAATTATGAGGAAGCTATCAAACTGCTGAAGTTGAATTATTGCAATCAGGAGTTAAGTATAGCTAACCTTTATTACCAATTGCTAGATCTGAATGCACCAAGTAACAGACCAGACTCACTTCAAAGCTTCAGGCTAGAAGCAGAGTCTCTAGTGAAGGCCTTAGGTACTAAAGTTGATGTACCAGCTTCAGAATGGTCAATCAAGTTACTTTTGCAGAGGAAATTACCTCAAATTATCTTAGCAGAAATATGTTCACATTATAAAACTGAGTTTCTCACTCTCGAGCAAATATTCGAGGGGCTGAGAATAACAGTTAACAGGTTGAAGACTCATGATAAGATTAAACCTGAGTCTAAATTACCTAACATTGACATCTCAGTCAAACCTAAATTGACTTTGAATAAATCCAATAAATCTAAGCCTAAGACTACTCCATCCACTGGAAAGGGGAGTAGTAGTGTAGGTACTTATACTGTATCTCCCTCTGACACTGCAACTGATGTGTCTACTAAAGGGACAAATTCAGTCAGAGAGAGAAGGTGCTTGTTCTGCGATCAAGAACATCTCACCTACAAATGTACAGTTTATCCTAACTTTAACACCAGGATTAAAAAACTTCAAGAATTACACAGATGCACCAAGTGCATGGGTTCTCATGAACCCAGTAAATGTGTTGTGCAGCTACGTTTATGCAGTAGATGCCACAAAGGTGTACATCATTATGCCTTATGTAGAACAATTTCTACCCAATCTGTGACACCTGGGAAGAATTCTATGGATTCTACCACGGTACAATATTGCAAAGTACATCAGGAAATAAGTGTACTTGCTACTGAGGCAGGCAATAATACCACTCTGCCTACAGCTCAACTTAAGCTAATAGACAAGAAATCTAGAGTCAACACTAGAGGTCTCTTTGATCAGGGATCACAGAAAACCTTTATCACGCAACAATTAGTGGAGCAGTTAAAATTAAAACCTGCCAAAAGTGTGAGACTGAACATTTCTGGGTTCTTGACTAATAGTGGACCTCGTGAATACCAAGTAGTCAAGGTATTAGTGAGACTTGGATCTTCTACTAGTCCAATACAAGCGGTAGTAGTTGATAAACTGCCTTCAGACCTGCAGGTCACAGGACTAGCTCGCACTGCGAGGTATCTTAAACGAAACCGCATGAGGCTAGCAGATTACAAAATAAATTCTGACTGCCTCACAGATGTTGGTATACTTATAGGCGCTGACCATTATTATAAATTTATAACTGGATGCACCAGACAACACGGAATGAATTTGTTGTCATCTGCTGGAGGCAAGTTGCTTACTGGACCGGTGCTTTTCCAACAAAGGGCAGCGTCAACCAACAAACAAGATAACAATGCAATAGTGGCGTGACTAGGCTTGGAACAGTCACCCCTACAGTTCAGAGAAATATCTGAAGATATTGAGTCTGATCCACCTGTACATCGTTTGTGGGATCTAGACACTTTAGGTATTGTCCCTGAACAACCAAGTCCTGATGATATGTGGACTTACCAGCAATATCTGGATACAGTTGTCTATAAAGACAAACAATACTGGGTGAGATTGCCATGGAAGTTGAATCATCCACAACTTCCAGTTAATTATTTCATGGCAGCCTCTCAATTACAGTCACAATTAATACGGCTGAAAAAACAGCCAGATAAATTAAATATGTACCATCAATTAATTCAGCAACAACTCAACAGTAAATTTATTGAAGTTGTTGATAATGATGACCGGAAAACAGGTCACTATTTACCCCATCACGCTGTGTTGAAAGATTCATTGACAACACCAATACGTATTGTTTTCAACTGTAGTGCCAAAGTGAAGGCAAGCAGCGTGTCTTTGAATGAATGTCTCCAAACGGGACCTAGCCTAACACAAAGGCTACATGATGTACTGTTACGATTCCGTACTGGTATTTTTGCTTATACTGCTGATATCAGTAAAGCTTTCCTTAGAGTAGGATTGCAAGAGGAGGATCGTAATTACACCAAATTTCTCTGGATTAAAGATCCCCAGGCTCCTGACAGTGAGGTCATAACCTATCGGTTTGCCTCGGTGCTTTTCGGAGCGACTTCCTCGCCGTTTCTACTGCAAGCCACATTAGATACACATTTGAAGAAGTCAAATAGCCCTTATAAGGCAGAGATCAGTGACAACTTGTATGTCGATAATTTCCAGGGAACAACTAATGATAAATCTAAATTGGTAGAAATTTACCATGAGGCTAACCGTGAGTTAATAGGAGCCAATATGCCACTACAATCATGGGCCTCAAACAATAAATCATTAAACCAGATAATCGAGAAAGAATTTCCAGGTTATCAGGTGCCTAATCAATTAAAAGTTCTGGGTGTGGAATGGAACACAGGTACTGACGAGATGAATATCAAGTCAGTACAAACCAATAATTCATCCCTTACCATGAGAAAATTACTCTCATATGTCAGTCAACCATTTGACCCTTAGGCTTACTTAGTCCTATATTAATAAGGGGCAAACTCCTAATGCAGGAATGCTGGCAGAAACATATGGGATGGGATGATCCGTTGCCAATTGAGTTGCAAGAGAAATGGCAAATACTCGCAGCGGATTTCAATCAATTAGGTGTTTTGAAATTTCCTCGTAATGCTTCAGGACAAAACTTACCTACAAATTTGCACATTTTTTGCGATGCCTCTGGCAAAGCATATGGCGCTGCAGCCTACTTAGTCAATAGTGCACAATCAATTTTACTCACATCTAAAGCGAGAGTTGCTCCAATCAAGAAGAGATCTTTACCTCAAATGGAGTTAACTGCATTGCTAGTGGGAGTAAGATTGGCTCATTGCCTGACCAAGACACTCAATAATATTCACTTTGGTGAGATCGTAGTGTGGTCAGACAATGAGGCAGTCTTACAATGGGTAAGAAATAACAACAATAAAACTCCCTACGTTAGTAATCGCGTTAGGGAAATTCATGAATTATCTGCTGGATATAAATTCAGACATGTCCCCACTAAGGACAATCCTGCAGATTACTTATCAAGAGGTTTAACATTTAAACAGCTAAGTAAGTCTTCGATGTGGTTTAATGGACCTTCATGGCTTGTTAGTGGTCAGTGGCCCAAACAGAAACCACAAGTCATAGTGACCAGTATCACTACTCCCATGAAAGACCCAGAACCTCATCGAGTCTCAGCTATTAATCCTCACAATTATTCTAACTTGAGTAAGTTATTAAGAGTGACAGCACATGTGTTTGATTTTCTTGCCAAGATAGGAATCAAGCATAAGTTTCCCAATCCTATCATCTACTGGATCAAACGTGCACAACAAGAGACATATGGAAGTGAATATGAAAATCTTCCAGATAAATTAACCAAGTCTCTAGGTATCTGGTATGATACCAACACTCATAATATATTAAGGTGTGGAGGACGTTTGCTTCATGCAAAAATTGATTTGGACACAAAGAATCCAATCCTTCTACCACGTCACCACGTTATTACCAAACTTCTAGTTTTACATCACCATCAATATGGTACTTTGCATGGTGGAGTGTTAGACACACTCACCGACCTCAGACAGATATTGGCTTCCTCAAGGTCGTCAACTGTCAAATCAATATTAAGTCCTGTATAATCTGTCAACGCTACGATGCTCGAGTGTGTCCTTACCCAGGACCACCACACTCCCTAAAGAGAGGGTAGTTCATCTTCGTCCGTTTGAGACTACTGGTGTCGATACACAGGAGCCTTGCTTCTCACTGGCATCGGANGACGTTGTTGACGGTACTTGACCACTTCTGCCATGACGTTGTTGACGGTACTTGACCACTTCTGCCATGACGTTGTTGACGGTACTTGACCACTTCTGCCATGACGTTGTTGACGGTACTGACCACTTCTGCTGTGACGTTGTTGACGGTACATAACCACTTCTGCCATGACGTTGTTGACGGTACTTGACCACTTCTGCTGTGACGTTGTGACGGTATTTGACCACTTCTGCCATGACGTTGTTGACGGTACTTGACCACTTCTGCTGTGACGTTGTTGACGGTACTTGACCACTTCTGCCATGACGTTGTTGACGGTACTTGACCACTCTGCTGTGACGTTGTTGACGGTACTTGACCACTTCTGCTCTGACGTTGTTGACGGTACTTGACCACTTCTGCTGTGACGTTGTTGACGGTACTTGACCACTTCTGCTGTGACGTTGTTGACGGTACTTGACCACTTCTGCTGTGACGTTGTTGACGGTACTTGACCACTTCTGCCATGACGTTGTTGACGGTACTTGACCACTTCTGCTGTGACGTTGTTGACGGTACTTGACCACTTCTGCTGTGACGTTGTTGACGGTACTTGACCACTTCTGCTGTGACGTTGTTGACGGTACTTGACCACTTCTGCTGTGACGTTGTTGACGGTACTTGACCACTTCTGCCATGACGTTGTTGACGATACTTAACCACTTCTGCTGTGACGTTGTTGACGGTACTTGACCACTTCTGCTGTGACGTTGTTGACGGTACTTGACCACTTCTGCTGTGACGTTGTTGACGGTACTTGACCACTTCTGCTGTGACGTTGTTGACGGTACTTGACCACTTCTGCTGTGACGTTGTTGACGGTGCTTGACCACTTCTGCTGTGACGTTGTTGACGGTACTTGACCACTTCTGCTGTGACGTTGTTGACGGTAATTGACCACTTCTGCCATGACGTTGTTGACGGTACTTGACCACTTCTGCCATGACGTTGTTGACAGTACTTGACCACTTCTGCTGTGACGTTGTTGACGGTACTTGACCACTTCTGCTGTGACGTTGTTGACGGTACTTGACCACTTCTGCCATGACGTTGTTGACGGTACTTGACCACTTCTGCCACGACGTTGTTGACGGTACTTGACCACTTCTGCCATGACGTTGTTGACGGTACTTGACCACTTCTGCCATGACGTTGTTGACGGTACTTGACCACTTCTGCTGTGACGTTGTTTGACAAAGAAAACAAAGAAAACGGGAAATTTCTTTTTTTTCTTGAAATTTTTTCTTGATTTTTTTTTGAAATTTTTTCTTGATTTTTTTTCTTGAAATTCAAATTTTCTTGAAATTTTTTTCTTGAAAAACAAGAAATTTCCCGTTTTCTTTGTTTGACAAAGAAAACGGGAAATTTCTTTTTTTTCAAGAAAAAAATTTCAAGAAAATTTGAATTTCAAGAAAAAAATCAAGAAAAAATTTCAAGAAAAAAAATCACAAATTTCAAGAAAAAAAGAAATTTCCCGTTTTCTTTGTTTCACAAAGAAAACGGGAAATTTCTTTTTTTCCCGTTTTCTTTGTGAAACAAAGAAAATGGGAAATATTGCCAAAATCATCAATATTTGGTTTAAATCACATGAGAGAAAATGGATTGATAAACGTCAAAATATTTCTAAATTCGACGATTTTTATGAAACTTTTTTCGATTTTTTCAATTTTCGATGATTTTTGATGAAACTTTTCTGATGAAATTTTGAATTTCGATGATTTTGATGAAACTTTTTTCGATTTTTTTTCGATTTTTGATAAAACGATTTTCGATTTGCTAAAAATTATCGAGCGGAGTGTCGAGCGGAGCTTCGTGTTATTTAGATCATTAAAAAGCGTATGAAAATGACGTTCCCAATGCAAATGATGAAAATAACTGTGTTTTCAATAGAATTTAATATAGAGATCATGATTTTAAGTTTATATTACCCAAAGGAGATGCACACGTAAAACAGCTCTAATCAGGCTAATACGTCTATATATGCAATAAAAACTGGATTTCTCTCCTTATCAGTATCAGCATTACGAAGTACAAATAGATAAATCATCAATCGGGCTTTGTGGTAATTAGATCATTAAAGAAGCATATGAAAGTGACGTTTCAATTCAAATGATAAAAATAACTGTTTCAATAGAATTTACAATGGAGATCATCATTTTAAGTTTATATTGCCTACAGGAGATGTACACGTAAAAAAGCTCTAATCTCGATATATGCAATAAAGACTGGATTACTCTCCATATAAATATCTTACTGTATTCACGAGGTACAAATAGTTAATTCATCAAGCGGGCTTCGTATTAATTAGATAATTAAAGAAGCATATGAAAATGACGTTTCCAATACAAATGATAAAAATAACTGTGTTAAATCTATAGATTTACTATAGAGTTCATGATTTTAAGTTTATATTATAACGTCAAAATACTCCTAAATTGTATGTATTTTTTAATACAAGAAAAAGAAAGTAAGAAAGAAAAAAAAGAAATTTTCCCGTTTTCAGGAAAAAAAATTTCAGACTAGATCATAAAAATCAGAATCAACCCATTTTCTCTCATGTGATTTAAACCAAATATTGATGATTTTGGCAACATTTCCCATTTTCTTTGTTTCACAAAGAAAACGGGAAAAAAAGAAATTTCCCGTTTTCTTTGTGAAACAAAGAAAACGGGAAATTTCTTTTTTTTCTTGAAATTTGTGATTTTTTTCTTGAAATTTTTTCTTGATTTTTTTTCTTGAAATTCAAATTTTCTTGAAATTTTTTTCTTGAAAAAAAGAAATTTCCCATTTTCTTTGTTTGACAAAGAAAACGGGAAATTTCTTTTTTTCAAGAAAAAATTTCAAGAAAAGAAAACAAGAAAAAATTTCAAGAAAAAAAATCACAAATTTCAAGAAAAAAAGAAATTTTCCGTTTTCTTTGTTTGACAAAGAAAACGGGAAATTTCTTTTTTCAAGAAAAAAATTTCAAGAAAATTTGAATTTCAAGAAAAAAAATCAAGAAAAAATTTCAAGAAAAAAAATCACAAATTTCAAGAAAAAAAGAAATTTCCCGTTTTCTTTGTTTCACAAAGAAAACGGGAAATTTCTTTTTTTCCCGTTTTCTTTGTGAAACAAAGAAAATGGGAAATGTTGCCAAAATCATCAATATTTCTTTGTTTCACAAAGAAAACGGGAAATTTCTTTTTTTCCCGTTTTCTTTGTGAAACCATTTTCTTTGTGAAACAAGAAATGGGAAATATTGCCAAAATCATCAATATTTGGTTTAAATCACATGAGAGAAAATGGATTGATAAACGTCAAAATATTTCTAATTCGACGATTTTTATGAAACTTTT
>WNGS01157609.1:97755-110384 GCA_020271785.1 Procambarus virginalis
CGTGTTGACGGTACTTGACCACTTCTGCTGTGACGTTGTTGACGGTACTTGACCACTTCTGCTGTGACGTTGTTGACGGTACTTGACCACTTCTGCCATGACGTTGTTGACGGTACTTGACCACTTCTACCATGACGTTTTTGACGGTACTTGACCACTTCTGCTGTGACGTTGTTGACGGTACTTGACCACTTCTGCCAAGACGTTGTTGACGGTACTTGACCACTTCTGCCATGACGTTGTTGACGGTACTTCACCACTTCTGCCACGACGTTGTTGACGGTACTTGACCACTTCTGCCATGTCGTTGTTGACGGTACTTGACCACTTCTCCCATGACGTTGTTGACGGTACTTGACCACTTCTGCTGTGACGTTGTTGACGGTACTTGACCACTTCTGCCATGACGTTGTTGACGGTACTTGACCACTTCTGCCACGACGTTGTTGACGGTACTTGACCACTTCTGCCATGACGTTGTTGACGGTACTTGACCACTTCTGCTGTGACGTTGTTGACGGTATTTGACCACTTCTGCCATGACGTTGTTGACGGTACTTGACCACTTCTGCCATGACGTTGTTGACGGTACTTGACCACTTCAGCTGTGACGTTGTTGACGGTACTTGACCACTTCTGCCATGACGTTGTTGACGGTACTTGACCACTTCTGCTGTGACGTTGTTGACGGTACTTGACCACTTCTGCTGAGACGTTGTTGACGGTACTTGACCACTTCTGCCATGACGTTGTTGACGGTACTTGACCACTTCTACCATGACGTTGTTGACGGTACTTGACCACTTCTGCCACGACGTTGTTGACGGTACTTGACCACTTCTGCCACGACGTTGTTGACGGTACTTGACCACTTCTGCCATGACGTTGTTGACGGTACTTGACCACTTCTGCCACGACGTTGTTGACGGTACTTGACCACTTCTGCCATGACGTTGTTGACGGTACTTGACCACTTCTGCCATGACGTTGTTGACGGTACTTGACCACTTCTGCCATGACGTTGTTGACGGTACTTGACCACTTCTGCCACGACGTTGTTGACGGTACTTGATCACTTCTGCCATGACGTTGTTGACGGTACTTGACCACTTCTGCTGTGACGTTGTTGACGGTACTTGACCACTTCTGCCATGACGTTGCTGACGGTACTTGACCACTTCTGCTGTGACGTTGTTGACGGTACTTGACCACTTCTGCTGTGACGTTGTTGACGGTACTTGACCACTTCTGCTGTGACGTTGTTGACGGTACTTGACCACGTCTGCTGTGACGTTGTTGACGGTACTTGACCACTTCTGCTGTGACGTTGTTGACGGTACTTGACCACTTCTGCCATGACGTTGTTGACGGTACTTGCCCACTTCTGCTGTGACGTTGTTGACGGTACTTGACCACTTCTGCCATGACGTTGTTGACGGTACTTGACCACTTCTTGTAATTTGTTTCCAATTGATTCTTATCCTTGCACAAGTCATTCACTAAACCCTCAAGACAATATTTTGCTATTTAAATGGTCATTACTTTTTTTTTGAGATATATACAAGGTGCGTTGCATATCTTTCTTGCACTGTTCTATTCCCTGTGTAACTTCCTCCATCTGTGCTGACAAAAGCTGTTTCTCCTGTTGAAACTTTCTATACTTTCTTTCAATTTACTAATTATTTCTACATGGGAGTTCACTATAGTATCTAATTTTATCGACTTATTGTATAGACTGGTTATATCAATGCTTTCTTCATTAAATCCAGCAAAATCAAGGTATGTTTTGTATTTCCTCTTGCCGGCGGCCATCATGAATGTTCTTCTCTGCACTGGAAACACTAGGGCAAATTTTCTCTTCCAATTTTTCACTTCCCTTAGCACATTCCTGTTATTTCACCTATTTTTCAAAAGCACTATACCTTTATGTTCTCTGGGACACAACTCACTATCATCATCCTGTACTACAATACTTAGGATTGTTGAAATATGCTGGAGCTCCTCTTGTTTGCCTCTTGGGAAAGAACTTGGGAAAGAAAAAAAAGTGTGTTGTGAAGGTTGCGTGTTTTGAAGGTTGTTTGTGGTGAAGGTTGTCTGCAGTTAAGGTTGTTTGCAGTGAAGGTGTTCAAGGCGCAGGCCGTCACAGAGATAAAGGGTGTGTGTATCTAGAGCTCCAATTGTCCAGACACTGAAAATAGAAGGTGTAGTGAGTGAACTGGTGCTAGTGAGGGAGCTGTGTGGGGCTCTAAAGGTGGAGGTTGAGTCCCTGTGGGAGGGGCTACGGCAAATGTAGGAGCTAAGACTGACGAAAAAACGTCAAGAAGAAAATGAGGAAAGCAGCAGTAGTAAGTCGTCGTCCTGAAATGTCGTAAAGGACTCGGGTTTTAAGAAGACTTTGACAGAGTCGCCTGCAGATGTCGTAAGGACTTCTAACTAATTTGCCGTGTTGGAAGACAAATGCTGTAGAGAGCAGTTTGCTCGATAGGGAAGGCAGCGAAGGGAGCGCAGGAACCTTAAGATGCTCAGAAATTAAATAAAGTACCTATGCGTATTTTGGTAGTGGGAGATTCCCAGGTAAGGTATTTGGATAGAACTTTTTGTGCCAGAGATAGGGGGAACAGGTTAAGGGTGTTCTATGCAGTAGCCGGAATTGGTGACATTGTTAACAACATGAATGATATTATGGCTAGAGATGGGAACAAACCAATTATTTGTATCAGTGCAGGTGGAAATGATGTTGGACGAGTTAGGAGAGAGGCACTGATACAGAGCTTTAGGATAGGTATTGAATTCGTTAGGAGCAGGGAAGGAGTCCCGATCATATGTGGCATTCTTCCAAGAAAGGGAATTGGAAATGTATGGTTGTCGAGGGCACTTGGTTTCAATTGCCGACTGGACAAATATTGCAAATAAAATACAATATCAATCATAGATAACTGGGAACACTTCTATGGAAGAAATGACATGTATGCTCGGGATGGGGGTTCATCTATCCAGGGCTGGGGTTGTTGCTGTTGCGTGTGCATTGAACTTGTGGTTGGAGGGTTTTGTTTGGGTTTAAACTTTAGTAGATAGTGGTATGGTAAATGACATGGAGAAAGGCGGTAATAAAAGTATGTATTTGTGTGGGGAACAAATTGGCAAAATGATCAGGGAAGGAGAAGGGCCTCAAAATAACGATACACTTAGGATATACTACACGGACAGTAGAAGTCGAAGAAACAAAATGTGCTCTTGTGTGCACCGATAAATCAGATATTATTACACATACCGAAACGTGGATGAATGTAGAAAGTAGAGAACTACTAGCTGAATATCAAATAAAGGGATTTAAACTATTTCTCACAGATAGATATATTAGACGAGGAAAAGGAGGAGTAGTAGTCATGTATGTTAGGGAAAATTTGAAATGTACTGTCAAAGAGGGAATTAAATCTGAGCCTCACACAGAAACTTTTTGGGTGGAATTAAACGAAAAGACAAATAATCTTATAATAGGAGCTATTTACAGGCCACCAAACTTTGAAAGAATGGAAGCAAAGCATCTATGTGGTGAAATATCTAGAGCATCTAGGTCTAACAGTATTAATTTGTGTCATAGGTGAATTTAATTCTAGTGGAATAAATTGGTTTAACAGAACAGGGAATATTAAAGTAGAAGATTTTCTAGAAATATTTGACGATTGCTTTCTTACGCAACACGTTAAGGAACCAACGCAGGAAAATAATATTTTAGACTTAGTGTTAATTAACAAGGAAACACAAATTAATGACATCGAAATAGGGTGCTAGCTAGGGAACAGTGATCACAAAGAAATCAGATTTAGTATAGAATGGAATTGATTTGTAGGAAAAATTCTGTTAACGTGCCAGATTTTAGAAAAGCTGATTTTAATAGCCTAAGAATATTTTGGCGTTAAATAGACTGGAAAGTCTTGGGCATAGGGAGTGAGCCGGACTTCCAGCGAGACGTGAACCCAGCGATGGGTGATTTAAAAAGGAATTTCGATGTGGATTCAAAATATAACTTATTTAAAAATATTCTAAGCAAAGCACAGAAACGTAATAAACAATACAAATTTAATAGATCGAATAACAATGACACAAAATAATTAACAAAGGATCTGAAGAACGTTAGGGTTGATAGAGAGCTTGGTACAAAAGGATTAAGAATGGAACTAAAATTCAATTGGTTAGAAATGTTAAAAAATAGATAAGGAGGGCAAAAAGAAACTATAAAGTTTGCATAACAGGACAAGCAAAAACAAATCCTAAAGGCTTTTTCAATTATATCGAACAAAGATTAGAGAAAGGATAGGTCCAATAAAACAGAGACAGGTCAGATAACGGATAATAACGAAGAGATGAGTAGTATTTTTAATATATATTTTATATCTGTATTTACTAAAGAGGAACTTAACACTATGCCAATCAGTCAAACAGGTCTATGTGCGTGGGGATGAGGACAGGTTAACTAGTTTAGGAGTTACCAGGAAGGATGTTATTAAACAAATAGTGAGACTCAAACAAACAATTCCCAGGGCCAGATGAAGTATTTGCCAGGGAGCTTAAAGAATGCAAAGAGAAGCTTTGCGAGCCACTGTCTACCATATTTAATAAATCAATTGAGTCAAACAGTGTCATAATCATGGAAAGTTGCTAATGTGGTACCAGTTTTTACCACATTAGTTTGAGGCTCATGGTATTGGGGGAACTATATAAAGTTGGATTAGGGTATGGCTATACCAAAGGAAACAGAGCGTGAGTATAAATGTTTTTTTTTATATATATACAAGAGTTGTTACATTCTTGTACAGCCACTAGTACGCGTAGCGTTTCGGGCAGGTCGCTGGAATACGATCCCCGCCGCGAAGATCGTTGTTACAACCAAGTACACTTTTTACTGTTGAGTTAAACAGAGGCTACAGTTAAGGATTTGCACCCAGTAAATCCTCCCCGGCCAGGATACGGACCCATGACAAAGCGCTCGCGGAACGCCAGGCGAGTGTCTTACACTACACCACGGAGACTGTACAGAGACGGTACGGACCACGGGTTAAGTCAGAGTGGGAAAATATTGTAAGTAGAGTGCCTCAAGCACTCCACTTACTCTGTTGTTTATTATTTATATAAATGATTTAGATTCAGGTTTTAGTAGCAACATTTGCAAATTTGCCGATGATACAAAAATAAGTAGNACCTGGTTGATACCTGGTTGATGGGGTTCTGGGAGTTCTTCTACTCCCCAAGCCCGGCCCGAGGCCAGGCTTGACTTGTGAGAGTTTGGTCCACTAGGCTGTTGCTTGGAGCGGCCCGCAGGCCCACATACCCACCACAGCCCGGCTGGTCCGGAACTCCTTGGAGGAATAAATCTAGTTTCCTCTTGAAGATGTCCACGGTTGTTCCGGCAATATTTCTTATGCTTGCTGGGAGGACGTTGAACAACCGCGGACCTCTGATGTTTATACAGTGTTCTCTGATTGTGCCTATGGCACCCCTGCTCTTCACTGGTTCTATTCTGCATTTTCTTCCATATCGTTCACTCCAGTACGTTGTTATTTTACTGTGTAGATTTGGGACCTGGCCCTCCAGTATCTTCCAGGTGTATATTATGATATCTCTCTCGTCTTCTTTCTAGTGAGTACATTTGGAGAGCTTTGAGACGATCCCAATAATTTAGGTGCTTTATCGCGTCTATACGTGCTGTATATGTTCTCTGTATTCCCTCTATTTCAGCAATCTCTCCTGCTCTGAAGGGGGAAGTGAGTACTGAACAGTACTCAAGACGGGACAGCACAAGTGACTTGAAGAGTACAAGCATTGTGATGGGATCCCTGGATTTGAAAGTTCTCGTAATCCATCCTATCATTTTTCTGGCTGTCGCAATATTTGCTTGGTTATGCTCCCTAAACGTTAGGTCGTCAGACATCATTATTCCCAAATCCTTTACATGCTGTTTTCCTACTATGGGCACATTTGATTGTGTTTTGTACTCTGTATTATGTTTAAGGTCCTCATTTTTACCGTACCTGAGTACCTGGAATTTATCACTGTTAAACATCATGTTATTTTCTGATGCCCAGTCGAAAACTTTATTAATATCAGCTTGAAGTTTTTCAATGTCTTCAGCCGAGGTAATTTTCATACTGATTTTTGTGTCATCTGCAAAGGATGATACGAAGCTGTGACTTGTATTTTTGTCTATATCTGATATGAGAATAAGGAAAAGCAGCGGTGCAAGGACTGTACCCTGAGGTACAGAGCTTTTAACTGCACTTGGACTAGATTTTATATGGTTGACCGTTACTCGCTGAGTCCTGTTTGACAGAAAACTGAGTATCCAGCGTCCTACTTTACCGGTTATTCCCATTGACTTCATTTTGTGTGCTATCACGCCATGGTCACATTTATCGAAAGCCTTTGCGAAGTCCGTGTATATCACATCAGCATTCTGTTTTTCTTCTAATGCCTCAGTGACTTTATCGTAGTGCTCAAGTAGCTGTGAGAGGCACGATCTTCCCGCTCGAAATCCATGTTGGCCTGGGTTGTGAAGGTCATTGGTCTCCATGAAATTGGTGACCTGACTCCTAATCACTCTCTCAAATACTTTTATTATGTGCGATGTTAGTGCAACTGGTCTATAATTCTTTGCCAATGCTTTGCTCCCTCCCTTGTGTAGAGGGGCTATGTCTGCTACTTTAAGTGCATCTGGTATCTCCCCCGTGTCCAAGCTCTTCCTCCACACTATACTGAGTGCCTGTGCTACCGGCACTTTGCATTTCTTTATAAATATTGAATTCCATGAGTCTGGACCTGGGGCCGAGTGCATGGGCATGTTTTCAATTTCTCTTTCAAAATTTAGTGCGCTCGTGTTGATATCAGTTATATTTACAGGGGTTTGGATATCACGCATAAAGAAATTGTCTGGATCTTCTACTTTCATGTTGTTTATTGGAGTGCTAAACATGTCCTCATACTGCTTTTTTAGGATTTCACTAATTTCTTTGTCATCCTCCGTGTATGAACCTTCACTTGTACGAATAGGTCCAATACTGGCAGTAGTTTTTGCTTTTGATTTCGCATATGTGAAGAAGTATTTTGGATTTTTCTTTATTTCCTGAATTGCTTTCTGTTCTAACTGCCTTTCTTCAGTTTCATATGAGTGTTTCAATTTCCGCTCGATTTCTTCAATCTCCCTATTTAAATTATTCCTTCTTTGACGGGAAATTCGTGTCTGCATAAGCAGTTCCGTTATTCTTTTCCTGCGTTTATAGTGTCTTCTGCGTTCTCTTTCTACGTTGGATCTCTTTCTGGCTTTCCTCAAAGGAACATGTTTCAGACAGACTTGATACGCTTCCGAAGTCAGTTTTTCTATTCCTTCTGTAGGACTTTTATTACTTAAAACAGTTTCCCATGGAATGTTTTTAAGTTCCCTGTTTATTATCTCCCAGTCTATCCTTTTATTATTAAAATTGAATTTACTGAATAGCCCCTCTCGCTTTATCAACGTTTTAGGTCTATTCTGAGTATTGATGGTAGTTTGCACTTCAATGAGCTTGTGATCTGAATATGTGGTATCTGATATCGTAATGTCTCTGATAATGTCTTCATTGTTCGTAAAGACCAGATCGAGAATATTTTTATTTCTCGTTGGCTCCGATATCTGCTGAGTGAGTGAAAATTTGTCACAGAATCTAAGTAGTTCTCTAATCTGTGGTTGGTTAGGTCCTGATAGATTCCCTGGTATAATATTATTGTTTGCTATTCTCCACCTGAGACTAGGCAAGTTGAAGTCACCTAAGAAGATAATATCAGGTATTGGGTTCTCCAAATTATCAAGGCTATTCTCTATTTTGTTTATCTGTTCTGTGAATTCCTCAGCCGTTGCATCTGGCGGTTTGTATATTAGAATAATCACTAAATTTATTTTCTCTATTTTTAATCCCAGTACCTCTACCACCTCATT
Source organism: Procambarus virginalis (assembly GCA_020271785.1). Lineage (NCBI taxonomy): Eukaryota > Metazoa > Arthropoda > Malacostraca > Decapoda > Cambaridae > Procambarus > Procambarus virginalis. The sequence goes on from WNGS01157609.1 coordinate 105,722, forward strand.
TGTAACGTTTAGGAGCTCCGAGCACACAAGGTCTTCCCTAATATACAGACCCACTCCTCCATGTGACCTAATTTTCCTGTCACACCTGTATAGGTTATATCCTGGAATCCAGATCTCACTGTCCAAGAATTCCCCTGCATGGGTTTCTGTGAAAGCTCCAAATACTGCATTTGACTCCGTGAGGAGGCCATTTATGAACTGTACTTTATTGTTTGTTCTTGTTTTCAGTCCTTGTATGTTGGCAAAGATGAATGAGGTTACTCTGTTAGTGATAGTTTGACTGGGAGACTTTTGTGGCAAGCCCATTATGCGTGGACATATTGAGTTTGTTCTGACCAGTGCTGATTGTTGTAGGGCAGTTGCCTGTTGTAGTTGTGGTTCCCTTTCGGTGTGTAGTTGTATCTGTAATTCTGGTATGCAAGTGGGTCTGGCATCCAGTTCCATACATTCTCCATGCTCCTCCTTTTGAATTCTCTTTCGGTCTGGTATAAAAAATTTATCGAATTTCCTCCAAATTCATTATCCTGCTTGCCACTCTTTATGTAGCGTTCCGTGCCTTTCACGTGAAAGTATGGGCAGCTGAGGTCATAGCATTTTCTGTCCTCCAGTGAGGTTTGGCACATCTCAGGATGGAAAAACCTACATATTGATCCAAATCGACACTCACCTTTCCTAAGCATATTTAAACATTTTTTGGGATGTTGATAACTGCATTCTAATCCTTTCTTATTACCAGCATATCTATGTCTGCATATGCCCTTTGCATAAAATTTGCATAAGTCTGTCCTTCTGTTCTGACTCTCTCTATCGGGAACCGTTGTAGTGTCTGTACCTACCGAGCTGTCAGTGCTGTCTGTTACACTTTCTAGTTTACTGTCATCCACATCCGGGCCTACCGAGTCAGAGTTTACAACTTCCTGAGTTTCAGCCTCAGTTTCATCCCTGACTATAGCCTCCGCCCCTGGTATATTACAATTGTTGTTCCTTTCCCACTCCTTCTGGATGGCTGGTAGGCTTCCAATGAACGATGTTTTCCGTTCATGCGTCATGTTATCTAGAAGGTTTTTTAGGATATTCCAAGCTGGCAGGTCATGTTTACACACCCAGAGCAAGTGGCCAGCTCTCAGTGCCGCAGTGTTACTCACGCCTGTACAAGCCGAATGAAATCTATTCTTACAGATATAACATTCAATTCCCGTAGCCTTCGACTTGAAGGAGATCTTACAGTGGCCACAAATTTGTTTATTTACTCCCATTTTGCCTTGTTTTGTTGTATATATCTATATATTTATAATATTATATGTATACCGTATGTTTGTAAAGTATATATGTTATTTGTTCTCTACAGTATGGTCAGTACTTATCACACGGTCGAGGGTGAGGGAGGGTCCCAGAGGCTGTACCGTTGACACTTGTTGTCCCAGGCCGCGGCTGGAGGCCCTCAGTTGCCAGTTACTTGGGTTATAACACTGATATATTAATTCGCTTGTATTACAATAAGGGATTTTCTGCTTTATTCCCGACTTGCAATAGTATTCACTTTCTCTATTACTAATTTCTCGATCCACATTCCCCTATTACACTTGTTGGAAACCAATTTGCTAGTAAGCACACACACACACGGCGGCCACACAGGATGTGGGCTTAAGGGCTGGGTTCTGGCACCACGAGGTGGACTCCACCCGAAATTCACTTGTTATTTCCTTAAAGCACAAAAGTCGGATGTCAATCACTATGGTATATTGTTTTAATAAGTTGAGACGCACTTTATGAGTTATCTGACTGTGTTTAGTTCCTGTATCACTGAAATATCCCGAGATATATAGTGTTTTTCACAGAGCTCGTGCTCACGTGTGCTTCCCCTCCCCACAACCAGTCGAACACCCTGTGAGGGTGTTCGTCAGCTGTGACGTTGTTGACGGTACTTGACCACTTCTGCTGTGACGTTGTTGACGGTACTTGACCACTTCTGCCATGACGTTGTTGACGGTACTTGACCACTTCTGCTGTGACGTTGTTGACGGTACTTGACCACTTCTGCCATGACGTTGTTGAGGGTACTTGACCACTTCTGCTGTGACGTTGTTGACGGTACTTGACCACTTCTGCTGTGACGTTGTTGACGGTACATGACCACTTCTGCTGTGACGTTGTTGACGGTACTTGACCACTTCTGCTGTGACGTTGTTGACGGTACTTGACCACTTCTGCCATGACGTTGTTGACGGTACTTGACCACTTCTGCTGTGACGTTGTTGACGGTACTTGACCACTTCTGCCATGACGTTGTTGAGGGTACTTGACCACTTCTGCTGTGACGTTGTTGACGGTACTTGACCACTTCTGCTGTGACGTTGTTGACGGTACATGACCACTTCTGCTGTGACGTTGTTGACGGTACTTGACCACTTCTGCTGTGACGTTGTTGACGGTACTTGACCACTTCTGCCATGACGTTGTTGACGGTACTTGACCACTTCTGCTGTGACGTTGTTGACGGTACTTGACCACTTCTGCGATGACGTTGTTGACGGTACTTGACCACTTCTGCCATGACGTTGTTGACGGTACTTGACCACTTCTGCTGTGACGTTGTTGACGGTACTTGACCACTTCTGCTGTGACGTTGTTGACGGTACTTGACCACTTCTGCCATGACGTTGTTGACGGTACTTGACCACTTCTGCTGTGATGTTGTTGACGGTACTTGACCACTTCTGCTGTGACGTTGTTGACGGTACTTGACCACTTCTGCTGTGACGTTGTTGACGGTACTTGACCACTTCTGCCATGACGTTGTTGACGGTACTTGACCACTTCTGCTGTGACGTTGTTGACGGTACTTGACCACTTCTGCCATTACGTTGTTGACGGTACTTGACCACTTCTGCTGTGACGCTGTTGACGGTACTTGACCACTTCTGCTGTGACGTTGTTGACGGTACTTGACCACTTCTGCCACGACGTTGTTGACGGTACTTGACCACTTCTGCCATGACGTTGTTGACGGTATTTGACCACTTCTGCTGTGACGTTGTTGACGGTACTTGACCACTTCTGCTGTGACGTTGTTGACGGTACTTGACCACTTCTTCTGTGACGTTGTTGACGGTACTTGACCACTTCTGCCATGACGTTGTTGACGGTACTTGACCACTTCTGCCATGACGTTGTTGACGGTACTTGACCACTTCTGCTGTGACGTTGTTGACGGTACTTGACCACTTCTGCTGTAACGTTGTTGACGGTACTTGACCACTTCTGCTGTGACGTAGTTGACGGTACTTGACCACTTCTGCTGTGACGTTGTTGACGGTACTTGACCACTTCTGCTGTGACGTTGTTGACGGTACTTGACCACTTCTGCCATGACGTTGTTGACGGTACTTGACCACTTCTGCTGTGACGTTGTTGACGGTACTTGACCACTTCTGCCATGACGTTGTTGACGGTACTTGACCACTTCTGCTGTGACGTTGTTGACGGTACTTGACCACTTCTGCTGTGACGTTGTTGACGGTACTTGACCACTTCTGCTGTGACGTTGTTGACGGTACTTGACCACTTCTGCTGTGACGTTGTTGACGGTACTTGACCACTTCTGCGATGACGTTGTTGACGGTACTTGACCACTTCTGCTGTGACGTTGTTGACGGTACTTGACCACTTCTGCTGTGACGTTGTTGACGGTACTTGACCACTTCTGCTGTGACGTTGTTGACGGTACTTGACCACTTCTGCCATGACGTTGTTGACGGTACTTGACCACTTCTGCTGTGACGTTGTTGACGGTACTTGACCACTTCTGCTGTGACGTTGTTGACGGTACTTGACCACTTCTGCTGTGACGTTGTTGACGGTACTTGACCACTTCTGCCATGACGTTGTTGACGGTACTTGACCACTTCTGCTGTGACGTTGTTGACGGTACTTGACCACTTCTGCCATGACGTTGTTGACGGTACTTGACCACTTCTGCTGTGACGCTGTTGACGGTACTTGACCACTTCTGCTGTGACGTTGTTGACGGTACTTGACCACTTCTGCCACGACGTTGTTGACGGTACTTGACCACTTCTGCCATGACGTTGTTGACGGTACTTGACCACTTCTGCTGTGACGTTGTTGACGGTACTTGACCACTTCTGCTGTGACGTTGTTGACGGTACTTGACCACTTCTGCTGTGACGTTGTTGACGGTACTTGACCACTTCTGCTGTGACGTTGTTGACGGTACTTGACCACTTCTGCCATGACGTTGTTGACGGTACTTGACCACTTCTGCTGTGACGTTGTTGACGGTACTTGACCACTTCTGCCATGACGTTGTTGACGGTACTTGACCACTTCTGCCATGACGTTGTTGACGGTACTTGACCACTTCTGCCATGACGTTGTTGACGGTACTTGACCACTTCTGCTGTGACGTTGTTGACGGTACTTGACCACTTCTGCTGTGACGTTGTTGACGGTACTTGACCACTTCTGCTGTGACGTTGTTTGACGGTACTTGACCACTTTGCTGTGACGTTGTTGACGGTACTTGACCACTTCTGCTGTGACGTTGTTGACGGTACTTGACCACTTCTGCTGTGACGTTGTTGACGGTACTTGACCACTTCTGCTGTGACGTTGTTGACGGTACTTGACCACTCTGCTTGAC
>WNGS01157609.1:111323-185516 GCA_020271785.1 Procambarus virginalis
TTGACGGTACTTGACCACTTCTGCTGTGACGTTGTTGACGGTACTTGACCACTTCTGCCATGACGTTGTTGACGGTACTTGACCACTTCTGCTGTGACGTTGTTGACGGTACTTGACCACTTCTGCCATGACGTTGTTGACGGTACTTGACCACTTCTGCTGGACGTTGTTGACGGTACTTGACCACTTCTGCCATGACGTTGTTGACGGTACTGACCATTCTGCCATGACGTTGTTGACGGTACTTGACCACTTTCTGCCATGACGTTGTTTGACGGTACTTGACCCCTTTCTGCTGTATGACGTGTTTGACGGTACTTGACCACTTCTGCTGTGACGTTGTTGACGGTACTTTGACCACTTCTGCCATGACGTTGTTGACGGTACTTGACCACTTCTGCTGTGACGTTGTTGACGGTACTTGACCACTTTCTGCTGACGTTGTTGACGGTACTGACCACTTCTGCCATGACTTTGTTGACGGTACTGACCACTTCTGCTGTGACGTTGTTGACGGTACTTGACCACTTCTGCTGTGACGTTGTTGACGGTACTTGACCACTTCTGCTGTGACGTTGTTGACGGTACTTGACCACTTTTGCCATGACGTTGTTGACGGTACTTGACCACTTCTGCTGTGACGTTGTTGACGGTACTTGACCCTTCTGCCATGACGTTGTTGACGGTACTTGACCACTTCTGCCCATGACGTTGTTGACGGTACTTGACCACTTCTGCTGTGACGTTGTTGACGGTACTTGACCACTTCTGCTGTGACGTTGTTGACGGTACTTGACCACTTCTGCCATGACGTTGTTGACGGTACTTGACCACTTCTGTGGTGACGTTGTTGACGGTACTGACCACTTCTGCTGTGACGTTGTTGACGGTACTTGACCACTTCTGCTGTGACGTTGTTGACGGTACTTGACCACTTCTGCTGTGACGTTGTTGACGGTACTTGACCACTTCTGCCTTACGTTGTTGACGGTACTTGACCACTTCTGCTGTGACGTTGTTGACGGTACTTGACCACTTCTGCTGTGACGTTGTTGACGGTACTTGACCACTTCTGCTGTGACGTTGTTGACGGTACTTGACCACTTCTGCTGTGACGTTGTTGACGGTACTTGACCACTTCTGCTGTGACGTTGTTGACGGTACTTGACCACTTCTGCTGTGACGTTGTTGACGGTACTTGACCACTTCTGCCATGACGTTGTTGACGGTACTTGACCACTTCTGCCACGACGTTGTTGACGGTACTTGACCACTTCTGCCATGACGTTGTTGACGGTACTTGACCACTTCTGCTGTGACGTTGTTGACGGTACTTGACCACTTCTGCCATGACGTTGTTGACGGTACTTGACCACTTCTGCTGTGACGTTGTTGACGGTACTTGACCACTTCTGCTGTGACGTTGTTGACGGTACTTGACCACTTCTGCTGTGACGTTGTTGACGGTACTTGACCACTTCTGCATGACGTTGTTGACGGTACTTGACCACTTCTGCTTGTGACGTTGTTGACGGTACTTGACCACTTCTGCCATGACGTTGTTGACGGTACTTGACCACTTCTGCTGTGACGTTGTTGACGGTACTTGACCACTTCTGCTGTGACGTTGTTGACGGTACTTGACCACTTCTGCTGTGACGTTGTTGACGGTACTTGACCACTTCTGCTGTGACGTTTGTTGACGGTACTTGACCACTTCTGCCATGACGTTTGTTGACGGTACTTGACCACTTCTGCCATGACGTTTGACGGTACTTGACCACTTCTGCTGTGACGTTGTTGACGGTACTTGACCACTTCTGCCATGACGTTGTTGACGTCTTGACACTGCTGTGACCACACTTGACACTTCTGCTGTGACGTTGTTGACGGTACTTGACCACTTCTGCTGTGACGTTGTTGACGGTACTTGACCACTTCTGCCATGACGTTGTTGACGGTACTTGACCACTTCTGCTGGACGTTGTTGACGGTACTTGACCACTTCTGCTGTGACGTTGTTGACGGTACTTGACCACTTCTGCTGTGACGTTGTTGACGGTACTTGACCACTTCTGCTGTGACGTTGTTGACGGTACTTGACCACTTCTGCTGTGACGTTGTTGACGGTACTTGACCACTTCTGCCATGACGTTGTTGACGGTACTTGACCACTTCTGCCATGACGTTTTTGACGGTACTTGACCACTTCTGCTGTGACGTTGTTGACGGTACTTGACCACTTCTGCTGTGACGTTGTTGACGGTACTTGACCACTTCTGCTGTGACGTTGTTGACGGTACTTGACCACTTCTGCCATGACGTTGTTGACGGTACTTGACCACTTCTGCTGTGACGTTGTTGACGGTACTTGACCACTTCTGCCATGACGTGTTGACGGTACTTGACCACTTCTGCTGTGACGTTGTTGACGGTACTTGACCACTCTGCTGTGACGTTGTTGACGGTACTTGACCACTTTGCCATGACGTTGTTGACGGTACTTGACCACTTCTGCCATGACGTTGTTGACGGTACTTGACCACTTCTGCCTGTGACGTTGTTGACGGTACTTGACCACTTCTGCTGTGACGTTGTTGACGGTACTTGACCACTTCTGCTGTGACGTTGTTGACGGTACTTGACCACTTCTGCTGTGACGTTGTTGACGGTACTTGACCACTTCTGCCATGACGTTGTTGACGGTACTTGACCACTTCTGCTGTGACGTTGTTGACGGTACTTGACCACTTCTGCCATGACGTTGTTGACGGTACTTGACCACTTCTGCTGCCATACGTTGTTGACGGTACTTGACCACTTCTGCCATGACGTTGTTGACGGTACTTTGACCACTTCTGCTGTGACGTTTGTTGACGGTACTTGACCACTTCTGCTGTGACGTTGTTGACGGTACTTGACCACTTCTGCTGTGACGTTGTTGACGGTACTTGACCACTTCTCTCTGTGACGTTGTTGACGGTACTTGACCACTTCTGCCATGACGTTGTTGACGGTACTTGACCACTTCTGCCATGACGTTGTTGACGGTACTTGACCACTTCTGCTGTGACGTTGTTGACGGTACTTGACCACTTCTGCTGTGACGTTGTTGACGGTACTTGACCACTTCTGCTGTGACGTTGTTGACGGTACTTGACCACTTCTTCTGCCATGACGTTGTTGACGGTACTTGACCACTTCTGCTGTGACGTTGTTGACGGTACTTGACCACTTCTGCCATGACGTTGTTGACGGTACTTGACCACTTCTGCCATGACGTTGTTGACGGTACTTGACCACTTCTGCCATGACGTTGTTGACGGTACTTGACCACTTCTGCTGCTGTGACGTTGTTGACGGTACTTGACCACTTCTGCCATGACGTTGTTGACGGTACTTGACCACTTCTGCTGTGACGTTGTTGACGGTACTTGACCACTTCTGCTGTGACGTTGTTGACGGTACTTGACCACTTCTGCTGTGACGTTGTTGACGGTACTTGACCACTTCTGTGCTGTGACGTTGTTGACGGTACTTGACCACTTCTGCTGTGACGTTGTTGACGGTACTTGACCACTTCTGCTGTGACGTTGTTGACGGTACTTGACCACTTCTGCCATGACGTTGTTGACGGTACTTGACCACTTCTGCCATGACGTTGTTGACGGTACTTGACCACTTCTGCTGTGACGTTGTTGACGGTACTTGACCACTTCTGCTGTGACGTTGTTGACGGTACTTGACCACTTCTGCTGTGACGTTGTTGACGGTACTTGACCCTTCTTCTGCTGCCATGACGTTGTTGACGGTACTTGACCACTTCTGCCATGACGTTGTTGACGGTACTTGACCACTTCTGCTGTGACGTTGTTGACGGTACTTGACCACTTCTGCTGTGACGTTGTTGACGGTACTTGACCACTTCTGCCATGACGTTGTTGACGGTACTTGACCACTTCTGCCATGACGTTGTTGACGGTACTTGACCACTTCTGCTGTGACGTTGTTGACGGTACTTGACCACTTCTGCTGTGACGTTGTTGACGGTACTTGACCACTTCTGCCATGACGTTGTTGACGGTACTTGACCACTTCTGCTGTGACGTTGTTGACGGTACTTGACCACTTCTGCTGTGACGTTGTTGACGGTACTTGACCACTTCTGCCATGACGTTGTTGACGGTACTTGACCACTTCTGCTGTGACGTTGTTGACGGTACTTGACCACTTCTGCTGTGACGTTGTTGACGGTACTTGACCACTTCTGCTGTGACGTTGTTGACGGTACTTGACCACTTCTGCTGTGACGTTGTTGACGGTACTTGACCACTTCTGCTGTGACGTTGTTGACGGTACTTGACCACTTCTGCTGTGACGTTGTTGACGGTACTTGACCACTTCTGCTGTGACGTTGTTGACGGTACTTGACCACTTCTGCTGTGACGTTGTTGACGGTACTTGACCACTTCTGCTGTGACGTTGTTGACGGTACTTGACCACTTCTGCTGTGACGTTGTTGACGGTACTTGACCACTTCTGCTGTGACGTTGTTGACGGTACTTGACCACTTCTGCTGTGACGTTGTTGACGGTACTTGACCACTTCTGCCATGACGTTGTTGACGGTACTTGACCACTTCTGCCATGACGTTGTTGACGGTACTTGACCACTTCTGCCATGACGTTGTTGACGGTACTTGACCACTTCTGCTGTGACGTTGTTGACGGTACTTGACCACTTCTGCTGTGACGTTGTTGACGGTACTTGACCACTTCTGCTGTGACGTTGTTGACGGTACTTGACCACTTCTGCCATGACGTTGTTGACGGTACTTGACCACTTCTGCCATGACGTTGTTGACGGTACTTGACCACTTCTGCTGTGACGTTGTTGACGGTACTTGACCACTTCTGCTGTGACGTTGTTGACGGTACTTGACCACTTCTGCTGTGACGTTGTTGACGGTACTTGACCACTTCTGCTGTGACGTTGTTGACGGTACTTGACCACTTCTGCCATGACGTTGTTGACGGTACTTGACCACTTCTGCCATGACGTTGTTGACGGTACTTGACCACTTCTGCCATGACGTTGTTGACGGTACTTGACCACTTCTGCTGTGACGTTGTTGACGGTACTTGACCACTTCTGCTGTGACGTTGTTGACGGTACTTGACCACTTCTGCCATGACGTTGTTGACGGTACTTGACCACTTCTGCTGTGACGTTGTTGACGGTACTTGACCACTTCTGCCTGACGTTGTTGACGGTACTTGACCACTTCTGCTGTGACGTTGTTGACGGTACTTGACCACTTCTGCTGTGACGTTGTTGACGGTACTTGACCACTTCTGCTGTGACGTTGTTGACGGTACTTGACCACTTCTGCCATGACGTTGTTGACGGTACTTGACCACTTCTGCTGTGACTTTGTTGACGGTACTTGACCACTTCTGCTGTGACGTTGTTGACGGTACTTGACCACTTCTGCTGTGACGTTGTTGACGGTACTTGACCACTTCTGCTGTGACGTTGTTGACGGTACTTGACCACTTCTGCCATGACGTTGTTGACGGTACTTGACCACTTCTGCTGTGACGTTGTTGACGGTACTTGACCACTTCTGCTGTGACGTTGTTGACGGTACTTGACCACTTCTGCCATGACGTTGTTGACGGTACTTGACCACTTCTGCCATGACGTTGTTGACGGTACTTGACCACTTCTGCTGTGACGTTGTTGACGGTACTTGACCACTTCTGCTGTGACGTTGTTGACGGTACTTGACCACTTCTGCTGTGACGTTGTTGACGGTACTTGACCACTTCTGCTGTGACGTTGTTGACGGTACTTGACCACTTCTGCCATGACGTTGTTGACGGTACTTGACCACTTCTGCCTGACGTTGTTGACGGTACTTGACCACTTCTGCTGTGACGTTGTTGACGGTACTTGACCACTTCTGCTGTGACGTTGTTGACGGTACTTGACCACTTCTGCCCGACGTTGTTGACGGTACTTGACCACTTCTGCCATGACGTTGTTGACGGTACTTGACCACTTCTGCCATGACGTTGTTGACGGTACTTGACCACTTCTGCCATGACGTTGTTGACGGTACTTGACCACTTCTGCCATGACGTTGTTGACGGTACTTGACCACTTCTGCCATGACGTTGTTGACGGTACTTGACCACTTCTGCTGTGACGTTGTTGACGGTACTTGACCACTTCTGCCATGACGTTGTTGACGGTACTTGACCACTTCTGCTGACGTGACGTTGTTGACGGTACTTGACCACTTCTGCTGTGACGTTGTTGACGGTACTTGACCACTTCTGCTGTGACGTTGTTGACGGTACTTGACCACTTCTGCTGTGACGTTGTTGACGGTACTTGACCACTTCTGCTGTGACGTTGTTGACGGTACTTGACCACTTCTGCTGTGACGTTGTTGACGGTACTTGACCACTTCTGCTGTGACGTTGTTGACGGTACTTGACCACTTCTGCTTGACGTTGTTGACGGTACTTGACCACTTCTGCTGTGACGTTGTTGACGGTACTTGACCACTTCTGCTGTGACGTTGTTGACGGTACTTGACCACTTCTGCTGTGACGTTGTTGACGGTACTTGACCACTTCTGCTGTGACGTTGTTGACGGTACTTGACCACTTCTGCCATGACGTTGTTGACGGTACTTGACCACTTCTGCCATGACGTTGTTGACGGTACTTGACCACTTCTGCTGTGACGTTGTTGACGGTACTTGACCACTTCTGCCATGACGTTGTTGACGGTACTTGACCACTTCTGCTGTGACGTTGTTGACGGTACTTGACCACTTCTGCCATGACGTTGTTGACGGTACTTGACCACTTCCATGACGTTGTTGACGGTACTTGACCACTTCTGCCATGACGTTGTTGACGGTACTTGACCACTTCTGCCTGTGACGTTGTTGACGGTACTTGACCACTTCTGCTGTGACGTTGTTGACGGTACTTGACCACTTCTGCTGTGACGTTGTTGACGGTACTTGACCACTTCTGCTGTGACGTTGTTGACGGTACTTGACCACTTCTGCTGTGACGTTGTTGACGGTACTTGACCACTTCTGCTGTGACGTTGTTGACGGTACTTGACCACTTCTGCTGTGACGTTGTTGACGGTACTTGACCACTTCTGCTGTGACGTTGTTGACGGTACTTGACCACTTCTGCTGTGACGTTGTTGACGGTACTTGACCACTTCTGCTGTGACGTTGTTGACGGTACTTGACCACTTCTCTGCCTGACGTTGTTGACGGTACTTGACCACTTCTGCTGTGACGTTGTTGACGGTACTTGACCACTTCTGCCATGACGTTGTTGACGGTACTTGACCACTTCTGCTGTGACGTTGTTGACGGTACTTGACCACTTGCTGCTGACGTTGTTGACGGTACTTGACCACTTCTGCCATGACGTTGTTGACGGTACTTGACCACTTCTGCCATGACGTTGTTGACGGTACTTGACCACTTCTGCTGTGACGTTGTTGACGGTACTTGACCACTTCTGCTGTGACGTTGTTGACGGTACTTGACCACTTCTGCCATGACGTTGTTGACGGTACTTGACCACTTCTGCATGACGTTGTTGACGGTACTTGACCACTTCTGCTGTGACGTTGTTGACGGTACTTGACCACTCTGCTGTGACGTTGTGACGGTACTTGACTCTGCCATGACGTTGTTGACGGTACTTGACCACTTCTGCTGTGACGTTGTTGACGGTACTTGACCACTTCTGCTGTGACGTTGTTGACGGTACTTGACCACTTCTGCCATGACGTTGTTGACGGTACTTGACCACTTCTGCCATGACGTTGTTGACGGTACTTGACCACTTCTGCTGTGACGTTGTTGACGGTACTTGACCACTTCTGCCATGACGTTGTTGACGGTACTTGACCACTTCTGCTGTGACGTTGTTGACGGTACTTGACCACTTCTGCTGTGACGTTGTTGACGGTACTTGACCACTTCTGCTGTGACGTTGTTGACGGTACTTGACCACTTCTGCTGTGACGTTGTTGACGGTACTTGACCACTTCTGCTGTGACGTTGTTGACGGTACTTGACCACTTCTGCATGACGTTGTTGACGGTACTTGACCACTTCTGCTGTGACGTTGTTGACGGTACTTGACCACTTCTGCTGTGACGTTGTTGACGGTACTTGACCACTTCTGCTGTGACGTTGTTGACGGTACTTGACCACTTCTGCTGTGACGTTGTTGACGGTACTTGACCACTTCTGCCATGACGTTGTTGACGGTACTTGACCACTTCTGCCTGACGTTGTTGACGGTACTTGACCACTTCTGCTGTGACGTTGTTGACGGTACTTGACCACTTCTGCTGTGACGTTGTTGACGGTACTTGACCACTTCTGCTGTGACGTTGTTGACGGTACTTGACCACTTCTGCCATGACGTTGTTGACGGTACTTGACCACTTCTGCCATGACGTTGTTGACGGTACTTGACCACTTCTGCTGTGACGTTGTTGACGGTACTTGACCACTTCTGCTGTGACGTTGTTGACGGTACTTGACCACTTCTGCCATGACGTTGTTGACGGTACTTGACCACTTCTGCCATGACGTTGTTGACGGTACTTGACCACTTCTGCTGTGACGTTGTTGACGGTACTTGACCACTTCTGCTGTGACGTTGTTGACGGTACTTGACCACTTCTGCCATGACGTTGTTGACGGTACTTGACCACTTCTGCCATGACGTTGTTGACGGTACTTGACCACTTCTGCTGTGACGTTGTTGACGGTACTTGACCACTTCTGCCTGACGTTGTTGACGGTACTTGACCACTTCTGCTGTGACGTTGTTGACGGTACTTGACCACTTCTGCTGTGACGTTGTTGACGGTACTTGACCACTTCTGCTGTGACGTTGTTGACGGTACTTGACCACTTCTGCTGTGTGACGTTGTTGACGGTACTTGACCACTTCTGCCATGACGTTGTTGACGGTACTTGACCACTTTCTGCTGTGACGTTGTTGACGGTACTTGACCACTTCTGCTGTGACGTTGTTGACGGTACTTGACCACTTCTGCTGTGACGTTGTTGACGGTACTTGACCACTTCTGCCATGACGTTGTTGACGGTACTTGACCACTTCTGCTGTGACGTTGTTGACGGTACTTGACCACTTCTGCCATGACGTTGTTGACGGTACTTGACCACTTCTGCTGTGACGTTGTTGACGGTACTTGACCACTTCTGCTGCTGACGTTGTTGACGGTACTTGACCACTTCTGCTGTGACGTTGTTGACGGTACTTGACCACTTCTGCTGTGACGTTGTTGACGGTACTTGACCACTTCTGCTGTGACGTTGTTGACGGTACTTGACCACTTCTGCTGTGACGTTGTTGACGGTACTTGACCACTTCTGCTGTAACGTTGTTGACGGTACTTGACCACTTCTGCTGTGACGTTGTTGACGGTACTTGACCACTTCTGCTGTGACGTTGTTGACGGTACTTGACCACTTCTGCCATGACGTTGTTGACGGTACTTGACCACTTCTGCTGTGACGTTGTTGACGGTACTTGACCACTTCTGCCATGACGTTGTTGACGGTACTTGACCACTTCTGCCATGACGTTGTTGACGGTACTTGACCACTTCTGCTGTGACGTTGTTGACGGTACTTGACCACTTCTGCCATGACGTTGTTGACGGTACTTGACCACTTCTGCTGTGACGTTGTTGACGGTACTTGACCACTTCTGCTGTGACGTTGTTGACGGTACTTGACCACTTCTGCCATGACGTTGTTGACGGTACTTGACCACTTCTGCCATGACGTTGTTGACGGTACTTGACCACTTCTGCCATGACGTTGTTGACGGTACTTGACCACTTCTGCCATGACGTTGTTGACGGTACTTGACCACTTCTGCCATGACGTTGTTGACGGTACTTGACCACTTCTGCCATGACGTTGTTGACGGTACTTGACCACTTCTGCCATGACGTTGTTGACGGTACTTGACCACTTCTGCCATGACGTTGTTGACGGTACTTGACCACTTCTGCTGTGACGTTGTTGACGGTACTTGACCACTTCTGCTGCCATGACGTTGTTGACGGTACTTGACCACTTCTGCTGTGACGTTGTTGACGGTACTTGACCACTTCTGCCTGACGTTGTTGACGGTACTTGACCACTTCTGCTGTGACGTTGTTGACGGTACTTGACCACTTCTGCTGTGACGTTGTTGACGGTACTTGACCACTTCTGCTGTGACGTTGTTGACGGTACTTGACCACTTCTGCTGTGACGTTGTTGACGGTACTTGACCACTTCTGCTGACGTTGTTGACGGTACTTGACCACTTCTGCTGTGACGTTGTTGACGGTACTTGACCACTTCTGCTGTGACGTTGTTGACGGTACTTGACCACTTCTGCTGTGACGTTGTTGACGGTACTTGACCACTTCTGCTGTGCCGTTGTTGACGGTACTTGACCACTTCTGCTGTGACGTTGTTGACGGTACTTGACCACTTCTGCTGTGACGTTGTTGACGGTACTTGACCACTTCTGCTGTGACGTTGTTGACGGTACTTGACCACTTCTCTGCCATGACGTTGTTGACGGTACTTGACCACTTCTGCTGTGACGTTGTTGACGGTACTTGACCACTTCTGCCATGACGTTGTTGACGGTACTTGACCACTTCTGCCATGACGTTGTTGACGGTACTTGACCACTTCTCTGCCATGACGTTGTTGACGGTACTTGACCACTTCTGCCATGACGTTGTTGACGGTACTTGACCACTTCTGCTGTGACGTTGTTGACGGTACTTGACCACTTCTGCTGTGACGTTGTTGACGGTACTTGACCACTTCTGCCATGACGTTGTTGACGGTACTTGACCACTTCTGCCATGACGTTGTTGACGGTACTTGACCACTTCTGCCATGACGTTGTTGACGGTACTTGACCACTTCTGCTGTGACGTTGTTGACGGTACTTGACCACTTCTGCTGTGACGTTGTTGACGGTACTTGACCACTTCTGCTGTGACGTTGTTGACGGTACTTGACCACTTCTGCTGTGACGTTGTTGACGGTACTTGACCACTTCTGCCATGACGTTGTTGACGGTACTTGACCACTTCTGCTGTGACGTTGTGACGGTACTTGACCACTTCTGCCATGACGTTGTTGACGGTACTTGACCACTTCTGCTGTGACGTTGTTGACGGTACTTGACCACTTCTGCCATGACGTTGTTGACGGTACTTGACCACTTCTGCTGTGACGTTGTTGACGGTACTTGACCACTTCTGCTGTGACGTTGTTGACGGTACTTGACCACTTCTGCTGTGACGTTGTTGACGGTACTTGACCACTTCTGCTGTGACGTTGTTGACGGTACTTGACCACTTCTGCTGTGACGTTGTTGACGGTACTTGACCACTTCTGCTGTGACGTTGTTGACGGTACTTGACCACTTCTGCTGTGACGTTGTTGACGGTACTTGACCACTTCTGCTGTGACGTTGTTGACGGTACTTGACCACTTCTGCTGTGACGTTGTTGACGGTACTTGACCACTTCTGCCATGACGTTGTTGACGGTACTTGACCACTTCTGCTTTGACGGTTGACTGCTGTTGACGGTACTTGACCACTTCTGCCATGACGTTGTTGACGGTACTTGACCACTTCTGCCATGACGTTGTTGACGGTACTTGACCACTTCTGCTGTGACGTTGTTGACGGTACTTGACCACTTCTGCTGTGACGTTGTTGACGGTACTTGACCACTTCTGCTGTGACGTTGTTGACGGTACTTGACCACTTCTGCTGTGACGTTGTTGACGGTACTTGACCACTTCTGCCATGACGTTGTTGACGGTACTTGACCACTTCTGCCATGACGTTGTTGACGGTACTTGACCACTTCTGCTGTGACGTTGTTGACGGTACTTGACCACTTCTGCTGTGACGTTGTTGACGGTACTTGACCACTTCTGCCATGACGTTGTTGACGGTACTTGACCACTTCTGCTGTGACGTTGTTGACGGTACTTGACCACTTCTGCCATGACGTTGTTGACGGTACTTGACCACTTCTGCCATGACGTTGTTGACGGTACTTGACCACTTCTGCCATGACGTTGTTGACGGTACTTGACCACTTCTGCTGTGACGTTGTTGACGGTACTTGACCACTTCTGCTGTGACGTTGTTGACGGTACTTGACCACTTCTGCTGTGACGTTGTTGACGGTACTTGACCACTTCTGCTGTGACGTTGTTGACGGTACTTGACCACTTCTGCTGTGACGTTGTTGACGGTACTTGACCACTTCTGCTGTGACGTTGTTGACGGTACTTGACCACTTCTGCTGTGACGTTGTTGACGGTACTTGACCACTTCTGCCATGACGTTGTTGACGGTACTTGACCACTTCTGCTGTGACGTTGTTGACGGTACTTGACCACTTCTGCATGACGTTGTTGACGGTACTTGACCACTTCTGCCATGACGTTGTTGACGGTACTTGACCACTTCTGCTGTGACGTTGTTGACGGTACTTGACCACTTCTGCCATGACGTTGTTGACGGTACTTGACCACTTCTGCTGTGACGTTGTTGACGGTACTTGACCACTTCTGCTGTGACGTTGTTGACGGTACTTGACCACTTCTGCCATGACGTTGTTGACGGTACTTGACCACTTCTGCCATGACGTGTTGACGGTACTTGACCACTTCTGCCATGACGTTGTTGACGGTACTTGACCACTTCTGCTGTGACGTTGTTGACGGTACTTGACCACTTCTGCTGATGACGTTGTTGACGGTACTTGACCACTTCTGCCATGACGTTGTTGACGGTACTTGACCACTTCTGCCATGACGTTGTTGACGGTACTTGACCACTTCTGCCATGACGTTGTTGACGGTACTTGACCACTTCTGCTGTGACGTTGTTGACGGTACTTGACCACTTCTGCCATGACGTTGTTGACGGTACTTGACCACTTCTGCCATGACGTTGTTGACGGTACTTGACCACTTCTGCCATGACGTTGTTGACGGTACTTGACCACTTCTTCTGCTGTGACGTTGTTGACGGTACTTGACCACTTCTGCCATGACGTTGTTGACGGTACTTGACCACTTCTGCTGTGACGTTGTTGACGGTACTTGACCACTTCTGCTGTGACGTTGTTGACGGTACTTGACCACTTCTGCTGTGACGTTGTTGACGGTACTTGACCACTTCTGCTGTGACGTTGTTGACGGTACTTGACCACTTCTCTGCCTGACGTTGTTGACGGTACTTGACCACTTCTGCTGTGACGTTGTTGACGGTACTTGACCACTTCTGCTGTGACGTTGTTGACGGTACTTGACCACTTCTGCTGTGACGTTGTTGACGGTACTTGACCACTTCTGCTGTGACGTTGTTGACGGTACTTGACCACTTCTGCTGTGACGTTGTTGACGGTACTTGACCACTTCTGCCATGACGTTGTTGACGGTACTTGACCACTTCTGCTGTGACGTTGTTGACGGTACTTGACCACTTCTGCCATGACGTTGTTGACGGTACTTGACCACTTCTGCCATGACGTTGTTGAC
Organism: Procambarus virginalis; assembly: GCA_020271785.1. Taxonomy (NCBI): domain Eukaryota; kingdom Metazoa; phylum Arthropoda; class Malacostraca; order Decapoda; family Cambaridae; genus Procambarus; species Procambarus virginalis. The sequence continues at coordinate 124,999 of WNGS01157609.1, forward strand.
GGTACTTGACCACTTCTGCTGTGACGTTGTTGACGGTACTTGACCACTTCTGCCATGACGTTGTTGACGGTACTTGACCACTTCTGCCATGACGTTGTTGACGGTACTTGACCACTTCTGCTGTGACGTTGTTGACGGTACTTGACCACTTCTGCCATGACGTTGTTGACGGTACTTGACCACTTCTGCTGTGACGTTGTTGACGGTACTTGACCACTTCTGCTGTGACGTTGTTGACGGTACTTGACCACTTCTGCTGTGACGTTGTTGACGGTACTTGACCACTTCTGCTGTGACGTTGTTGACGGTACTTGACCACTTCTGCATGACGTTGTTGACGGTACTTGACCACTTCTGCCATGACGTTGTTGACGGTACTTGACCACTTCTGCTGTGACGTTGTTGACGGTACTTGACCACTTCTGCTGTGACGTTGTTGACGGTACTTGACCACTTCTGCTGTGACGTTGTTGACGGTACTTGACCACTTCTGCTGTGACGTTGTTGACGGTACTTGACCACTTCTGCCATGACGTTGTTGACGGTACTTGACCACTTCTGCTGTGACGTTGTTGACGGTACTTGACCACTTCTGCCATGACGTTGTTGACGGTACTTGACCACTTCTGCTGTGACGTTGTTGACGGTACTTGACCACTTCTGCCATGACGTTGTTGACGGTACTTGACCACTTCTGCCATGACGTTGTTGACGGTACTTGACCACTTCTGCTGACGTTGTTGACGGTACTTGACCACTTCTGCTGTGACGTTGTTGACGGTACTTGACCACTTCTGCTGTGACGTTGTTGACGGTACTTGACCACTTCTGCTGTGACGTTGTTGACGGTACTTGACCACTTCTGCTGTGACGTTGTTGACGGTACTTGACCACTTCTGCCATGACGTTGTTGACGGTACTTGACCACTTCTGCCATGACGTTGTTGACGGTACTTGACCACTTCTGCTGTGACGTTGTTGACGGTACTTGACCACTTCTGCCATGACGTTGTTGACGGTACTTGACCACTTCTGCTGTGACGTTGTTGACGGTACTTGACCACTTCTGCTGTGACGTTGTTGACGGTACTTGACCACTTCTGCCATGACGTTGTTGACGGTACTTGACCACTTCTGCCATGACGTTGTTGACGGTACTTGACCACTTCTGCCATGACGTTGTTGACGGTACTTGACCACTTCTGCTGTGACGTTGTTGACGGTACTTGACCACTTCTGCCATGACGTTGTTGACGGTACTTGACCACTTCTGCCACGACGTTGTTGACGGTACTTGACCACTTCTGCCATGACGTTGTTGACGGTACTTGACCACTTCTGCTGTGACGTTGTTGACGGTACTTGACCACTTCTGCCATGACGTTGTTGACGGTACTTGACCACTTCTGCCATGACGTTGTTGACGGTACTTGACCACTTCTGCTTCTGCCATGACGTTGTTGACGGTACTTGACCACTTCTGCTGTGACGTTGTTGACGGTACTTGACCACTTCTGCCATGACGTTGTTGACGGTACTTGACCACTTCTGCTGTGACGTTGTTGACGGTACTTGACCACTTCTGCTGTGACGTTGTTGACGGTACTTGACCACTTCTGCTGTGACGTTGTTGACGGTACTTGACCACTTCTGCTGTGACGTTGTTGACGGTACTTGACCACTTCTGCTGTGACGTTGTTGACGGTACTTGACCACTTCTGCTGTGACGTTGTTGACGGTACTTGACCACTTCTGCCATGACGTTGTTGACGGTACTTGACCACTTCTGCTGTGACGTTGTTGACGGTACTTGACCACTTCTGCTGTGACGTTGTTGACGGTACTTGACCACTTCTGCTGTGACGTTGTTGACGGTACTTGACCACTTCTGCTGTGACGTTGTTGACGGTACTTGACCACTTCTGCTGTGACGTTGTTGACGGTACTTGACCACTTCTGCTGTGACGTTGTTGACGTACTTGACCACTTCTGCTGTGACGTTGTTGACGGTACTTGACCACTTCTGCTGTGACGTTGTTGACGGTACTTGACCACTTCTGCTGTGACGTTTTGACGGTACTTGACCACTTCTGCTGGACGTTGTTGACGGTACTTGACCACTTCTGCCATGACGTGTTGACGGTACTTGACCACTTCTGCTGTGACGTTGTTGACGGTACTTGACCACTTCTGCTGTGACGTTGTTGACGGTACTTGACCACTTCTGCTGTGACGTTGTTGACGGTACTTGACCACTTCTGCCAGGACGTTGTTGACGGTACTTGACCACTTCTGCCATGACGTTGTTTGACGGTACTTGACCACTTCTGCCATGACGTTGTTGACGGTACTTGACCACTTCTGCTGTGACGTTGTTGACGGTACTTGACCACTTCTGCCATGACGTTGTTGACGGTACTTGACCACTTCTGCCACGACGTTTGTTGACGGTACTTGACCACTTCTGCCATGACGTTGTTGACGGTACTTGACCACTTCTGCTGTGACGTTGTTGACGGTACTTGACCACTCTGCTGCCATGACGTTGTTGACGGTACTTGACCACTTCTGCTGTGACGTTGTTGACGGTACTTGACCACTTCTGCTGTGACGTTGTTGACGGTACTTGACCACTTCTGCTGTGACGTTGTTGACGGTACTTGACCACTTCTGCTGTGACGTTGTTGACGGTACTTGACCACTTCTGCCATGACGTTGTTGACGGTACTTGACCACTTCTGCCATGACGTTGTTGACGGTACTTGACCACTTCTGCTGTGACGTTTGTTGACGGTACTTGACCACTTCTGCCATGACGTTGTTGACGGTACTTGACCACTTCTGCTGTGACGTTGTTGACGGTACTTGACCACTTCTGCTGTGACGTTGTTGACGGTACTTGACCACTTCTGCCATGACGTTGTTGACGGTACTTGACCACTTCTGCTGTGGTTGTTGACGTACTTGACCACTTCTGCTTGTGCCACGACTTGTTGACGGTACTTGACCACTTCTGCTGTGACGTTGTTGACGGTACTTGACCACTTCTGCCATGACGTTGTTGACGGTACTTGACCACTTCTGCCACGACGTTGTTGACGGTACTTGACCACTTCTGCTGTGACGTTGTTGACGGTACTTGACCACTTCTGCTGTGACGTTGTTGACGGTACTTGACCACTTCTGCTGTGACGTTGTTGACGGTACTTGACCACTTCTGCTGTGACGTTGTTGACGGTACTTGACCACTTCTGCTGTGACGTTGTTTGACGGTACTTGACCACTTCTGCCATGACGTTGTTGACGGTACTTGACCACTTCTGCTGTGACGTTGTTGACGGTACTTGACCACTTCTGCTGTGACGTTGTTGACGGTACTTGACCACTTCTGCCATGACGTTGTTGACGGTACTTGACCACTTCTGCTGTGACGTTGTTGACGGTACTTGACCACTTCTGCTGTGACGTTGTTGACGGTACTTGACCACTTCTGCCATGACGTTGTTGACGGTACTTGACCACTTCTGCTGTGACGTTGTTGACGGTACTTGACCACTTCTGCCATGACGTTGTTGACGGTACTTGACCACTTCTGCTGTGACGTTGTTGACGGTACTTGACCACTTCTGCCATGACGTTGTTGACGGTACTTGACCACTTCTGCCGACGTTGTTGACGGTACTTGACCACTTCTGCCATGACGTTGTTGACGGTACTTGACCACTTCTGCCATGACGTTTGTTGACGGTACTTGACCACTTCTGCTGACGTTGTTGACGGTACTTGACCACTTCTGCCATGACGTTGTTGACGTACTTGACCACTTCTGCTGTGACGTTGTTGACGGTACTTGACCACTTCTGCCATGACGTTGTTGACGGTACTTGACCACTTCTGCCATGACGTTGTTGACGGTACTTGACCACTTCTGCCATGACGTTGTTGACGGTACTTGACCACTTCTGCCATGACGTTGTTGACGGTACTTGACCACTTCTGCTGTGACGTTGTTGACGGTACTTGACCACTTCTGCTGCATGACGTTGTTGACGGTACTTGACCACTTCTGCCATGACGTTGTTGACGGTACTTGACCACTTCTGCTGTGACGTTGTTGACGGTACTTGACCACTTCTGCTGTGACGTTTTGACGGTACTTGACCACTTCTGCTGGACGTTGTTGACGGTACTTGACCACTTCTGCTGTGACGTTGTTGACGGTACTTGACCACTTCTGCCATGACGTTGTTGACGGTACTTGACCACTTCTGCTGTGACGTTGTTGACGGTACTTGACCACTTCTGCCATGACGTTGTTGACGGTACTTGACCACTTCTGCCATGACGTTGTTGACGGTACTTGACCACTTCTGCTGTGACGTTGTTGACGGTACTTGACCACTTCTGCCATGACGTTGTTGACGGTACTTGACCACTTCTGCTGCCATGACGTTGTTTGACGGTACTTGACCACTTCTGCCATGACGTTGTTGACGGTACTTGACCACTCTGCCATGACGTTGTTGACGGTACTTGACCCACTTCTGCTGTGACGTTGTTGACGGTACTGACCACTTCTGCCATTACGTTGTTGACGGTACTTGACCACTTCTGCCCGACGTTGTTGACGTACTTGACCACTTCTGCCATGACGTTGTTGACGGTACTTGACCACTTCTGCCATGACGTTGTTGACGGTACTTGACCACTTCTGCCATGACGTTGTTGACGGTACTTGACCACTTCTGCTGTGACGTTGTTGACGGTACTTGACCACTTCTGCCAGGACGTTGTTGACGGTACTTGACCACTTCTGCTGTGACGTTGTTGACGGTACTTGACCACTTCTGCCATGACGTTGTTGACGGTACTTGACCACTTCTGCTGTGACGTTGTTGACGGTACTTGACCACTTCTGCTGTGACGTTGTTGACGGTACTTGACCACTTCTGCCTGTGACGTTGTTGACGGTACTTGACCACTTCTGCCTGTTTGACGGTTGTTGACGGTACTTGACCACTTCTGCTGTGCCATGACGTGTTGACGGTACTTGACCACTTCTGCTGTGACGTTGTTGACGGTACTTGACCACTTCTGCTGTGACGTTGTTGACGGTACTTGACCACTCTGCCATGACGTTGTTTGACGGTACTTGACCACTTCTGCCATGACGTTGTTGACGGTACTTGACCACTTCTGCTGTGACGTTGTTGACGGTACTTGACCACTTCTGCCTGACGTTGTTGACGGTACTTGACCACTTCTGCCTGTGACGTTGTTGACGGTACTTGACCACTTCTGCTGTGACGTTGTTGACGGTACTTGACCACTTCTGCCATGACGTTGTTGACGGTACTTGACCACTTCTGCCATGACGTTGTTGACGTACTTGACCACTTCTGCCATGACGTTGTTGACGGTACTTGACCACTTCTGCTGTGACGTTGTTGACGGTACTTGACCACTTCTGCTGTGACGTTGTTGACGGTACTTGACCACTTCTGCTGTGACGTTGTTGACGGTACTTGACCACTTCTGCTGTGACGTTGTTGACGGTACTTGACCACTTCTGCTTGACGTTGTTGACGGTACTTGACCACTTCTGCCATGACGTTGTTGACGGTACTTGACCACTTCTGCTGTGACGTTGTTGACGGTACTTGACCACTTCTGCCATGACGTTGTTGACGGTACTTGACCACTTCTGCTGACGTTGTTGACGGTACTGACCACTTCTGCCATGACGTTGTTGACGGTACTTGACCACTTCTGCCATGACGTTGTTGACGGTACTTGACCACTTCTGCCATGACGTTGTTGACGGTACTTGACCACTTCTGCCATGACGTTTTTGACGGTACTTGACCACTTCTGCTGTGACGTTGTTGACGGTACTTGACCACTTCTGCTGTGACGTTGTTGACGGTACTTGACCACTTCTGCTGTGACGTTTTTGACGGTACTTGACCACTTCTTCTGCTGTGACGTTGTTGACGTACTTGACCACTTCTGCTGTGACGTTGTTGACGGTACTTGACCACTTCTGCCATGACGTTTTGACGGTACTTGACCACTTCTGCTGTGACGTTGTTGACGGTACTTGACCACTTCTGCCATGACGTTGTTGACGGTACTTGACCACTTCTGCTGTGACGTTGTTGACGGTACTTGACCACTTCTGCCATGACGTTGTTGACGGTACTTGACCACTTCTGCCATGACGTTTGTTGACGGTACTTGACCACTTCTGCTGTGACGTTGTTGACGGTACTTGACCACTTCTGCCATGACGTTGTTGACGGTACTTGACCACTTCTGCTGTGACGTTGTTGACGGTACTTGACCACTTCTGCTGTGACGTTGTTGACGGTACTTGACCACTTCTGCTGTGACGTTGTTGACGGTACTTGACCACTTCTGCTGTGACGTTGTTGACGGTACTTGACCACTTCTGCTGTGACGTTGTTGACGGTACTTGACCACTTCTGCTGTGACGTTGTTGACGGTACTTGACCACTTCTGCTGTGACGTTGTTGACGGTACTTGACCACTTCTGCTGTGACGTTGTTGACGGTACTTGACCACTTCTGCCATGACGTTGTTGACGGTACTTGACCACTTCTGCCATGACGTTGTTGACGGTACTTGACCACTTCTGCTGTGACGTTGTTGACGGTACTTGACCACTTCTGCTGTGACGTTGTTGACGGTACTTGACCACTTCTGCTGTGACGTTGTTGACGGTACTTGACCACTTCTGACATGTGACGTTGTTTGACGGTACTTGACCACTTCTGCCATGACGTTGTTGACGACTACTTGACCACTTCTGCTGTGACGTTGTTGACGGTACTTGACCACTTCTGCTGTGACGTTGTTGACGGTACTTGACCACTTCTGCTGTGACGTTGTTGACGGTACTTGACCCTTCTGCCATGACGTTGTTGACGGTACTTGACCACTTCTGCCATGACGTTGTTGACGGTACTTGACCACTTCTGCTGTGACGTTGTTGACGGTACTTGACCACTTCTGCTGTGACGTTGTTGACGGTACTTGACCACTTCTGCTGTGACGTTGTTGACGGTACTTGACCACTTCTGCTTCCATGACGTTGTTGACGGTACTTGACCACTTCTGCTGTGACGTGTTGACGGTACTTGACCACTTCTGCTGTGACTTGTTGACGGTACTTGACCACTTCTCCATGACGTTGTTGACGGTACTTGACCACTTCTGCTGTGACGTTGTTGACGGTACTTGACCACTTCTGCCACGACGTTTTGACGGTACTTGACCACTTCTGCTGTGACGTTGTGACGGTACTTGACCACTTCTGCTGCCTGACTTTGTTGACGGTACTTGACCACTTCTGCTGTGACGTTGTTGACGGTACTTGACCACTTCTGCCATGACGTTGTTGACGGTACTTGACCACTTCTGCCATGACGTTGTTGACGGTACTTGACCACTTCTTCTGTGACGTTGTTGACGGTACTTGACCACTTCTGCTGTGACGTTGTTGACGGTACTTGACCACTTCTGCTGTGACGTTGTTGACGGTACTTGACCACTTCTGCTGTGACGTTGTTGACGGTACTTGACCACTTCTGCTGTGACGTTGTTGACGGTACTTGACCACTTCTGCTGACGTTGTTGACGGTACTTGACCACTTCTTCTGTGACGTTGTTGCGGTACTTGACCACTTCTGCCATGACGTTTTGACGGTACTTGACCACTTCTGCCATGACGTTGTTGACGGTACTTGACCACTTCTGCCATGACGTTGTTGACGGTACTTGACCACTTCTGTTGTTACTTTGTTGACGTTACTTGACCACTTCTGCTGACGTTGTTGACGGTACTTGACCACTTCTTGCCATGACGTTGTTGACGGTACTTGACCACTTCTGCTGTGACGTTGTTGACGGTACTTGACCACTTCTGCTNACGGTACTTGACCACTTCTGCATGACGTTGTTGACGGTACTTACCACTTCTGCTGGGACGTTGTTGACGGTCTTGACCACTTCTGCTGTGACGTTTGACGGTACTTGACCACTTCTGCTGGCGTTGTTGACGGTACTTGACACTTCTGCTGTGACGTTGTTGACGGTACTTGACCACTTCTGCCTGACGTTGTTTGACGTACTTGACCACTTCTGCTGCCATGTACGTTGTTGACGGTACTTGACCACTTCTGCCATGACGTTGTTGACGGTACTTGACCACTTCTGCTGTGACGTTGTTGACGGTACTTGACCACTTCTGCTGTGACGTTGTTGACGGTACTTGACCACTTCTGCTGACGTTGTTGACGGTACTTGACCACTTCTGCTGTGACGTTGTTGACGGTACTTGACCACTTCTGCCATGACGTTTGTTGACGGTACTTGACCACTTCTGCTGTGACGTTGTTGACGGTACTTGACCACTTCTGCCATGACGTTGTTGACGGTACTTGACCACTTCTGCTGTGACGTTGTTGACGGTACTTGACCACTTCTGCTGTGACGTTGTTGACGGTACTTGACCACTTCTGCTGATGACGTTGTTGACGGTACTTGACCACTTCTCTGTGACGTTGTTGACGGTACTTGACCACTTCTGCCATGAGTTTTGACGGTACTTGACCACTTCTGCCTGTGACGTGTTTCGGTACTTGACCACTTCTGCATGACGTTGTTGACGGTACTTGACCACTTCTGCCATGACGTTGTTGACGGTACTTGACCACTTCTGCATGACGTTGTTGACGGTACTTGACCACTTCTGCTGTGACGTTGTTGACGGTACTTGACCACTTCTGCTGTGACGTTGTTGACGGTACTTGACCACTTCTGCTGTGACGTTGTTGACGGTACTTGACCACTTCTGCCATGACGTTGTTGACGGTACTTGACCACTTCTGCCATGACGTTGTTGACGGTACTTGACCACTTCTGCCATGACGTTGTTGACGGTACTTGACCACTTCTGCCATGACGTTGTTGACGGTACTTGACCACTTCTGCTGTGACGTTGTTGACGGTACTTGACCACTTCTGCGTGACGTTGTTGACGGTACTTGACCACTTCTGCCATGACGTTGTTGACGGTACTTGACCACTTCTGCCATGACGTTGTTGACGGTACTTGACCACTTCTGCCATGACTTGTTGACGGTACTTGACCACTTCTGCCATGACGTTGTTGACGGTACTTGACCACTTCTGCATGACGTTGTTGACGGTACTTGACCACTTCTGCCATGACGTTGTTGACGGTACTTGACCACTTCTTCTGCATGACGTGTTGACGGTACTTGACCACTTCTGCCTGACGTTGTTGACGGTACTTGACCACTTCTGCTGTGACGTTGTTGACGGTACTTGACCACTTCTGCTGTGACGTTGTTGACGGTACTTGACCACTTCTCTGCCACGACGTTTGTTGACGGTACTTGACCACTTCTGCTGTGACGTTGTTGACGGTACTTGACCACTTCTGCTGTGACGTTGTTGACGGTACTTGACCACTTCTGCCATGACGTTGTTGACGGTACTTGACCACTTCTGCCATGACGTTGTTGACGGTACTTGACCACTTCTGCCATGACGTTGTTGACGTACTTGACCACTTCTGCTGTGACGTTGTTGACGGTACTTGACCACTTCTGCCATGACGTTGTTGACGGTACTTGACCACTTCTGCCATGACGTTGTTGACGGTACTTGACCACTTCTGCTGACGTTGTTGACGGTACTTGACCACTTCTGCTGTGACGTTGTTGACGGTACTTGACCACTTCTGCCATGACGTTGTTGACGGTACTTGACCACTTCTGCTGTGACGTTGTTGACGGTACTTGACCACTTCTGCCATGACGTTGTTGACGGTACTTGACCACTTCTCTGCCATGACGTTGTTGACGGTACTTGACCACTTCTGCATGACGTTGTTGACGGTACTTGACCACTTCTGCTGTGACGTTGTTGACGGTACTTGACCACTTCTGCTGTGACGTTGTTGACGGTACTTGACCACTTCTGCTGTGACGTTGTTGACGGTACTTGACCACTTCTGCTGTGACGTTGTTGACGGTACTTGACCACTTCTGCCATGACGTTGTTGACGGTACTTGACCACTTCTGCTGTGACGTTGTTGACGGTACTTGACCACTTCTGCTGTGACGTTGTTGACGGTACTTGACCACTTCTGCTGTGACGTTGTTGACGGTACTTGACCACTTCTGCTGTGACGTTTGTTGACGGTACTTGACCACTTCTGCCATGACGTTGTTGACGGTACTTGACCACTTCTGCTGTGACGTGTTGACGGTACTTGACCACTTCTTCTGCCATGACGTTGTTGACGGTACTTGACCACTTCTGCCATGACGTTGTTGACGGTACTTGACCACTTCTGCTGTGACGTTGTTGACGGTACTTGACCACTTCTCCATGACGTTGTTGACGGTACTTGACCACTTCTGCTGTGACGTTGTTGACGGTACTTGACCACTTCTGCTGTGACGTTGTTGACGGTACTTGACCACTTCTGCTGTGACGTTGTTGACGGTACTTGACCACTTCTGCTGTGACGTTGTTGACGGTACTTGACCACTTCTGCTGTGACGTTGTTGACGGTACTTGACCACTTCTGCTGTGACGTTGTTGACGGTACTTGACCACTTCTGCCATGACGTTGTTGACGGTACTTGACCACTTCTGCTGTGACGTTGTTGACGGTACTTGACCACTTCTGTGACGTTGTTGACGGTACTTGACCACTTCTGCCATGACGTTGTTGACGGTACTTGACCACTTCTGCTGTGACGTTGTTGACGGTACTTGACCACTTCTGCCATGACGTTGTTGACGGTACTTGACCACTTCTGCCATGACGTTGTTGACGGTACTTGACCACTTCTGCCATGACGTTGTTGACGGTACTTGACCACTTCTGCTGTGACGTTGTTGACGGTACTTGACCACTTCTGCCATGACGTTGTTGACGGTACTTGACCACTTCTGCTGTGACGTTGTTGACGGTACTTGACCACTTCTGCTGTGACGTTGTTGACGGTACTTGACCACTTCTGCTGTGACGTTGTTGACGGTACTTGACCACTTCTGCCATGACGTTGTTGACGGTACTTGACCACTTCTGCCATGACGTTGTTGACGGTACTTGACCACTTCTGCCATGACGTTGTTGACGGTACTTGACCACTTCTGCCATGACGTTGTTGACGGTACTTGACCACTTCTGCCATGACGTTGTTGACGGTACTTGACCACTTCTGCTGTGACGTTGTTGACGGTACTTGACCACTTCTGCCATGACGTTGTTGACGGTACTTGACCACTTCTGCTGTGACGTTGTTGACGGTACTTGACCACTTCTGCCATGACGTTGTTGACGGTACTTGACCACTTCTGCCATGACGTTGTTGACGGTACTTGACCACTTCTGCTGTGACGTTGTTGACGGTACTTGACCACTTCTGCCATGACGTTGTTGACGGTACTTGACCACTTCTGCTGTGACGTTGTTGACGGTACTTGACCACTTCTGCCATGACGTTGTTGACGGTACTTGACCACTTCTGCTGTGACGTTGTTGACGGTACTTGACCACTTCTGCTGTGACGTTGTTGACGGTACTTGACCACTTCTGCATGACGTTGTTGACGGTACTTGACCACTTCTGCTGTGACGTTGTTGACGGTACTTGACCACTTCTGCTGTGACGTTGTTGACGGTACTTGACCACTTCTGCTGTGACGTTGTTGACGGTACTTGACCACTTCTGCTGTGACGTTGTTGACGGTACTTGACCACTTCTGCTGTGACGTTGTTGACGGTACTTGACCACTTCTGCTGTGACGTTGTTGACGGTACTTGACCACTTCTGCTGTGACGTTGTTGACGGTACTTGACCACTTCTGCTGTGACGTTGTTGACGGTACTTGACCACTTCTGCTGTGACGTTGTTGACGGTACTTGACCACTTCTGCTGTGACGTTGTTGACGGTACTTGACCACTTCTGCCATGACGTTGTTGACGGTACTTGACCACTTCTGCCATGACGTTGTTGACGGTACTTGACCACTTCTGCTGTGACGTTGTTGACGGTACTTGACCACTTCTGCCATGACGTTGTTGACGGTACTTGACCACTTCTGCCATGACGTTGTTGACGGTACTTGACCACTTCTGCTGTGACGTTGTTGACGGTACTTGACCACTTCTGCTGTGACGTTGTTGACGGTACTTGACCACTTCTGCTGTGACGTTGTTGACGGTACTTGACCACTTCTGCTGTGACGTTGTTGACGGTACTTGACCACTTCTGCTGTGACGTTGTTGACGGTACTTGACCACTTCTGCCATGACGTTGTTGACGGTACTTGACCACTTCTGCCATGACGTTGTTGACGGTACTTGACCACTTCTGCTGTGACGTTGTTGACGGTACTTGACCACTTCTGCTGTGACGTTGTTGACGGTACTTGACCACTTCTGCTGTGACGTTGTTGACGGTACTTGACCACTTCTGCTGTGACGTTGTTGACGGTACTTGACCACTTCTGCTGTGACGTTGTTGACGGTACTTGACCACTTCTGCTGTGACGTTGTTGACGGTACTTGACCACTTCTGCTGTGACGTTGTTGACGGTACTTGACCACTTCTGCTGTGACGTTGTTGACGGTACTTGACCACTTCTGCTGTGACGTTGTTGACGGTACTTGACCACTTCTGCTGTGACGTTGTTGACGGTACTTGACCACTTCTGCCATGACGTTGTTGACGGTACTTGACCACTTCTGCTGTGACGTTGTTGACGGTACTTGACCACTTCTGCTGTGACGTTGTTGACGGTACTTGACCACTTCTGCTGTGACGTTGTTGACGGTACTTGACCACTTCTGCCATGACGTTGTTGACGGTACTTGACCACTTCTGCTGTGACGTTGTTGACGGTACTTGACCACTTCTGCTGTGACGTTGTTGACGGTACTTGACCACTTCTGCTGTGACGTTGTTGACGGTACTTGACCACTTCTGCTGTGACGTTGTTGACGGTACTTGACCACTTCTGCTGTGACGTTGTTGACGGTACTTGACCACTTCTGCTGTGACGTTGTTGACGGTACTTGACCACTTCTGCTGTGACGTTGTTGACGGTACTTGACCACTTCTGCTGTGACGTTGTTGACGGTACTTGACCACTTCTGCTGTGACGTTGTTGACGGTACTTGACCACTTCTGCTGTGACGTTGTTGACGGTACTTGACCACTTCTGCCATGACGTTGTTGACGGTACTTGACCACTTCTGCCATGACGTTGTTGACGGTACTTGACCACTTCTGCTGTGACGTTGTTGACGGTACTTGACCACTTCTGCCATGACGTTGTTGACGGTACTTGACCACTTCTGCTGTGACGTTGTTGACGGTACTTGACCACTTCTGCCATGACGTTGTTGACGGTACTTGACCACTTCTGCTGTGACGTTGTTGACGGTACTTGACCACTTCTGCCATGACGTTGTTGACGGTACTTGACCACTTCTGCCATGACGTTGTTGACGGTACTTGACCACTTCTGCTGTGACGTTGTTGACGGTACTTGACCACTTCTGCTGTGACGTTGTTGACGGTACTTGACCACTTCTGCTGTGACGTTGTTGACGGTACTTGACCACTTCTGCCATGACGTTGTTGACGGTACTTGACCACTTCTGCTGTGACGTTGTTGACGGTACTTGACCACTTCTGCTGTGACGTTGTTGACGGTACTTGACCACTTCTGCCATGACGTTGTTGACGGTACTTGACCACTTCTGCCATGACGTTGTTGACGGTACTTGACCACTTCTGCTGTGACGTTGTTGACGGTACTTGACCACTTCTGCTGTGACGTTGTTGACGGTACTTGACCACTTCTGCTGTGACGTTGTTGACGGTACTTGACCACTTCTGCTGTGACGTTGTTGACGGTACTTGACCACTTCTGCTGTGACGTTGTTGACGGTACTTGACCACTTCTGCTGTGACGTTGTTGACGGTACTTGACCACTTCTGCCATGACGTTGTTGACGGTACTTGACCACTTCTGCTGTGACGTTGTTGACGGTACTTGACCACTTCTGCTGTGACGTTGTTGACGGTACTTGACCACTTCTGCTGTGACGTTGTTGACGGTACTTGACCACTTCTGCTGTGACGTTGTTGACGGTACTTGACCACTTCTGCCATGACGTTGTTGACGGTACTTGACCACTTCTGCCATGACGTTGTTGACGGTACTTGACCACTTCTGCTGTGACGTTGTTGACGGTACTTGACCACTTCTGCTGTGACGTTGTTGACGGTACTTGACCACTTCTGTGACGTTGTTGACGGTACTTGACCACTTCTGCTGTGACGTTGTTGACGGTACTTGACCACTTCTGCTGTGACGTTGTTGACGGTACTTGACCACTTCTGCCATGACGTTGTTGACGGTACTTGACCACTTCTGCTGTGACGTTGTTGACGGTACTTGACCACTTCTGCTGTGACGTTGTTGACGGTACTTGACCACTTCTGCTGTGACGTTGTTGACGGTACTTGACCACTTCTGCTGTGACGTTGTTGACGGTACTTGACCACTTCTGCTGTGACGTTGTTGACGGTACTTGACCACTTCTGCTGTGACGTTGTTGACGGTACTTGACCACTTCTGCTGTGACGTTGTTGACGGTACTTGACCACTTCTGCTGTGACGTTGTTGACGGTACTTGACCACTTCTGCCATGACGTTGTTGACGGTACTTGACCACTTCTGCTGTGACGTTGTTGACGGTACTTGACCACTTCTGCCATGACGTTGTTGACGGTACTTGACCACTTCTGCTGTGACGTTGTTGACGGTACTTGACCACTTCTGCCATGACGTTGTTGACGGTACTTGACCACTTCTGCTGTGACGTTGTTGACGGTACTTGACCACTTCTGCTGTGACGTTGTTGACGGTACTTGACCACTTCTGCTGTGACGTTGTTGACGGTACTTGACCACTTCTGCTGTGACGTTGTTGACGGTACTTGACCACTTCTGCTGTGACGTTGTTGACGGTACTTGACCACTTCTGCCATGACGTTGTTGACGGTACTTGACCACTTCTGCTGTGACGTTGTTGACGGTACTTGACCACTTCTGCTGTGACGTTGTTGACGGTACTTGACCACTTCTGCTGTGACGTTGTTGACGGTACTTGACCACTTCTGCTGTGACGTTGTTGACGGTACTTGACCACTTCTGCTGTGACGTTGTTGACGGTACTTGACCACTTCTGCTGTGACGTTGTTGACGGTACTTGACCACTTCTGCTGTGACGTTGTTGACGGTACTTGACCACTTCTGCCATGACGTTGTTGACGGTACTTGACCACTTCTGCTGTGACGTTGTTGACGGTACTTGACCACTTCTGCTGTGACGTTGTTGACGGTACTTGACCACTTCTGCTGTGACGTTGTTGACGGTACTTGACCACTTCTGCTGTGACGTTGTTGACGGTACTTGACCACTTCTGCCATGACGTTGTTGACGGTACTTGACCACTTCTGCCATGACGTTGTTGACGGTACTTGACCACTTCTGCTGTGACGTTGTTGACGGTACTTGACCACTTCTGCTGTGACGTTGTTGACGGTACTTGACCACTTCTGCTGTGACGTTGTTGACGGTACTTGACCACTTCTGCTGTGACGTTGTTGACGGTACTTGACCACTTCTGCTGTGACGTTGTTGACGGTACTTGACCACTTCTGCTGTGACGTTGTTGACGGTACTTGACCACTTCTGCTGTGACGTTGTTGACGGTACTTGACCACTTCTGCCATGACGTTGTTGACGGTACTTGACCACTTCTGCTGTGACGTTGTTGACGGTACTTGACCACTTCTGCTGTGACGTTGTTGACGGTACTTGACCACTTCTGCTGTGACGTTGTTGACGGTACTTGACCACTTCTGCTGTGACGTTGTTGACGGTACTTGACCACTTCTGCCATGACGTTGTTGACGGTACTTGACCACTTCTGCTGTGACGTTGTTGACGGTACTTGACCACTTCTGCTGTGACGTTGTTGACGGTACTTGACCACTTCTGCCATGACGTTGTTGACGGTACTTGACCACTTCTGCTGTGACGTTGTTGACGGTACTTGACCACTTCTGCTGTGACGTTGTTGACGGTACTTGACCACTTCTGCTGTGACGTTGTTGACGGTACTTGACCACTTCTGCTGTGACGTTGTTGACGGTACTTGACCACTTCTGCTGTGACGTTGTTGACGGTACTTGACCACTTCTGCTGTGACGTTGTTGACGGTACTTGACCACTTCTGCTGTGACGTTGTTGACGGTACTTGACCACTTCTGCTGTGACGTTGTTGACGGTACTTGACCACTTCTGCTGTGACGTTGTTGACGGTACTTGACCACTTCTGCTGTGACGTTGTTGACGGTACTTGACCACTTCTGCTGTGACGTTGTTGACGGTACTTGACCACTTCTGCTGTGACGTTGTTGACGGTACTTGACCACTTCTGCTGTGACGTTGTTGACGGTACTTGACCACTTCTGCTGTGACGTTGTTGACGGTACTTGACCACTTCTGCTGTGACGTTGTTGACGGTACTTGACCACTTCTGCTGTGACGTTGTTGACGGTACTTGACCACTTCTGCTGTGACGTTGTTGACGGTACTTGACCACTTCTGCCATGACGTTGTTGACGGTACTTGACCACTTCTGCTGTGACGTTGTTGACGGTACTTGACCACTTCTGCTGTGACGTTGTTGACGGTACTTGACCACTTCTGCTGTGACGTTGTTGACGGTACTTGACCACTTCTGCTGTGACGTTGTTGACGGTACTTGACCACTTCTGCCATGACGTTGTTGACGGTACTTGACCACTTCTGCTGTGACGTTGTTGACGGTACTTGACCACTTCTGCTGTGACGTTGTTGACGGTACTTGACCACTTCTGCCATGACGTTGTTGACGGTACTTGACCACTTCTGCTGTGACGTTGTTGACGGTACTTGACCACTTCTGCTGTGACGTTGTTGACGGTACTTGACCACTTCTGCTGTGACGTTGTTGACGGTACTTGACCACTTCTGCTGTGACGTTGTTGACGGTACTTGACCACTTCTGCTGTGACGTTGTTGACGGTACTTGACCACTTCTGCTGTGACGTTGTTGACGGTACTTGACCACTTCTGCTGTGACGTTGTTGACGGTACTTGACCACTTCTGCTGTGACGTTGTTGACGGTACTTGACCACTTCTGCTGTGACGTTGTTGACGGTACTTGACCACTTCTGCTGTGACGTTGTTGACGGTACTTGACCACTTCTGCTGTGACGTTGTTGACGGTACTTGACCACTTCTGCCATGACGTTGTTGACGGTACTTGACCACTTCTGCTGTGACGTTGTTGACGGTACTTGACCACTTCTGCCATGACGTTGTTGACGGTACTTGACCACTTCTGCTGTGACGTTGTTGACGGTACTTGACCACTTCTGCTGTGACGTTGTTGACGGTACTTGACCACTTCTGCTGTGACGTTGTTGACGGTACTTGACCACTTCTGCTGTGACGTTGTTGACGGTACTTGACCACTTCTGCTGTGACGTTGTTGACGGTACTTGACCACTTCTGCTGTGACGTTGTTGACGGTACTTGACCACTTCTGCTGTGACGTTGTTGACGGTACTTGACCACTTCTGCCATGACGTTGTTGACGGTACTTGACCACTTCTGCCATGACGTTGTTGACGGTACTTGACCACTTCTGCCATGACGTTGTTGACGGTACTTGACCACTTCTGCTGTGACGTTGTTGACGGTACTTGACCACTTCTGCCATGACGTTGTTGACGGTACTTGACCACTTCTGCCATGACGTTGTTGACGGTACTTGACCACTTCTGCTGTGACGTTGTTGACGGTACTTGACCACTTCTGCTGTGACGTTGTTGACGGTACTTGACCACTTCTGCTGTGACGTTGTTGACGGTACTTGACCACTTCTGCCATGACGTTGTTGACGGTACTTGACCACTTCTGCCATGACGTTGTTGACGGTACTTGACCACTTCTGCTGTGACGTTGTTGACGGTACTTGACCACTTCTGCTGTGACGTTGTTGACGGTACTTGACCACTTCTGCTGTGACGTTGTTGACGGTACTTGACCACTTCTGCTGTGACGTTGTTGACGGTACTTGACCACTTCTGCTGTGACGTTGTTGACGGTACTTGACCACTTCTGCTGTGACGTTGTTGACGGTACTTGACCACTTCTGCTGTGACGTTGTTGACGGTACTTGACCACTTCTGCTGTGACGTTGTTGACGGTACTTGACCACTTCTGCTGTGACGTTGTTGACGGTACTTGACCACTTCTGCTGTGACGTTGTTGACGGTACTTGACCACTTCTGCTGTGACGTTGTTGACGGTACTTGACCACTTCTGCTGTGACGTTGTTGACGGTACTTGACCACTTCTGCCATGACGTTGTTGACGGTACTTGACCACTTCTGCTGTGACGTTGTTGACGGTACTTGACCACTTCTGCTGTGACGTTGTTGACGGTACTTGACCACTTCTGCCATGACGTTGTTGACGGTACTTGACCACTTCTGCTGTGACGTTGTTGACGGTACTTGACCACTTCTGCTGTGACGTTGTTGACGGTACTTGACCACTTCTGCTGTGACGTTGTTGACGGTACTTGACCACTTCTGCCATGACGTTGTTGACGGTACTTGACCACTTCTGCCATGACGTTGTTGACGGTACTTGACCACTTCTGCCATGACGTTGTTGACGGTACTTGACCACTTCTGCTGTGACGTTGTTGACGGTACTTGACCACTTCTGCTGTGACGTTGTTGACGGTACTTGACCACTTCTGCTGTGACGTTGTTGACGGTACTTGACCACTTCTGCCATGACGTTGTTGACGGTACTTGACCACTTCTGCTGTGACGTTGTTGACGGTACTTGACCACTTCTGCTGTGACGTTGTTGACGGTACTTGACCACTTCTGCCATGACGTTGTTGACGGTACTTGACCACTTCTGCTGTGACGTTGTTGACGGTACTTGACCACTTCTGCTGTGACGTTGTTGACGGTACTTGACCACTTCTGCTGTGACGTTGTTGACGGTACTTGACCACTTCTGCTGTGACGTTGTTGACGGTACTTGACCACTTCTGCTGTGACGTTGTTGACGGTACTTGACCACTTCTGCTGTGACGTTGTTGACGGTACTTGACCACTTCTGCTGTGACGTTGTTGACGGTACTTGACCACTTCTGCTGTGACGTTGTTGACGGTACTTGACCACTTCTGCTGTGACGTTGTTGACGGTACTTGACCACTTCTGCTGTGACGTTGTTGACGGTACTTGACCACTTCTGCTGTGACGTTGTTGACGGTACTTGACCACTTCTGCCATGACGTTGTTGACGGTACTTGACCACTTCTGCTGTGACGTTGTTGACGGTACTTGACCACTTCTGCCATGACGTTGTTGACGGTACTTGACCACTTCTGCCATGACGTTGTTGACGGTACTTGACCACTTCTGCTGTGACGTTGTTGACGGTACTTGACCACTTCTGCTGTGACGTTGTTGACGGTACTTGACCACTTCTGCTGTGACGTTGTTGACGGTACTTGACCACTTCTGCTGTGACGTTGTTGACGGTACTTGACCACTTCTGCTGTGACGTTGTTGACGGTACTTGACCACTTCTGCTGTGACGTTGTTGACGGTACTTGACCACTTCTGCTGTGACGTTGTTGACGGTACTTGACCACTTCTGCTGTGACGTTGTTGACGGTACTTGACCACTTCTGCTGTGACGTTGTTGACGGTACTTGACCACTTCTGCTGTGACGTTGTTGACGGTACTTGACCACTTCTGCTGTGACGTTGTTGACGGTACTTGACCACTTCTGCTGTGACGTTGTTGACGGTACTTGACCACTTCTGCTGTGACGTTGTTGACGGTACTTGACCACTTCTGCTGTGACGTTGTTGACGGTACTTGACCACTTCTGCCATGACGTTGTTGACGGTACTTGACCACTTCTGCTGTGACGTTGTTGACGGTACTTGACCACTTCTGCTGTGACGTTGTTGACGGTACTTGACCACTTCTGCTGTGACGTTGTTGACGGTACTTGACCACTTCTGCTGTGACGTTGTTGACGGTACTTGACCACTTCTGCTGTGACGTTGTTGACGGTACTTGACCACTTCTGCTGTGACGTTGTTGACGGTACTTGACCACTTCTGCTGTGACGTTGTTGACGGTACTTGACCACTTCTGCCATGACGTTGTTGACGGTACTTGACCACTTCTGCTGTGACGTTGTTGACGGTACTTGACCACTTCTGCTGTGACGTTGTTGACGGTACTTGACCACTTCTGCTGTGACGTTGTTGACGGTACTTGACCACTTCTGCTGTGACGTTGTTGACGGTACTTGACCACTTCTGCTGTGACGTTGTTGACGGTACTTGACCACTTCTGCTGTGACGTTGTTGACGGTACTTGACCACTTCTGCTGTGACGTTGTTGACGGTACTTGACCACTTCTGCTGTGACGTTGTTGACGGTACTTGACCACTTCTGCTGTGACGTTGTTGACGGTACTTGACCACTTCTGCTGTGACGTTGTTGACGGTACTTGACCACTTCTGCTGTGACGTTGTTGACGGTACTTGACCACTTCTGCTGTGACGTTGTTGACGGTACTTGACCACTTCTGCCATGACGTTGTTGACGGTACTTGACCACTTCTGCTGTGACGTTGTTGACGGTACTTGACCACTTCTGCTGTGACGTTGTTGACGGTACTTGACCACTTCTGCTGTGACGTTGTTGACGGTACTTGACCACTTCTGCTGTGACGTTGTTGACGGTACTTGACCACTTCTGCTGTGACGTTGTTGACGGTACTTGACCACTTCTGCTGTGACGTTGTTGACGGTACTTGACCACTTCTGCTGTGACGTTGTTGACGGTACTTGACCACTTCTGCTGTGACGTTGTTGACGGTACTTGACCACTTCTGCTGTGACGTTGTTGACGGTACTTGACCACTTCTGCTGTGACGTTGTTGACGGTACTTGACCACTTCTGCCATGACGTTGTTGACGGTACTTGACCACTTCTGCCATGACGTTGTTGACGGTACTTGACCACTTCTGCTGTGACGTTGTTGACGGTACTTGACCACTTCTGCCATGACGTTGTTGACGGTACTTGACCACTTCTGCTGTGACGTTGTTGACGGTACTTGACCACTTCTGCTGTGACGTTGTTGACGGTACTTGACCACTTCTGCTGTGACGTTGTTGACGGTACTTGACCACTTCTGCTGTGACGTTGTTGACGGTACTTGACCACTTCTGCTGTGACGTTGTTGACGGTACTTGACCACTTCTGCTGTGACGTTGTTGACGGTACTTGACCACTTCTGCTGTGACGTTGTTGACGGTACTTGACCACTTCTGCTGTGACGTTGTTGACGGTACTTGACCACTTCTGCCATGACGTTGTTGACGGTACTTGACCACTTCTGCCATGACGTTGTTGACGGTACTTGACCACTTCTGCTGTGACGTTGTTGACGGTACTTGACCACTTCTGCTGTGACGTTGTTGACGGTACTTGACCACTTCTGCTGTGACGTTGTTGACGGTACTTGACCACTTCTGCTGTGACGTTGTTGACGGTACTTGACCACTTCTGCCATGACGTTGTTGACGGTACTTGACCACTTCTGCCATGACGTTGTTGACGGTACTTGACCACTTCTGCTGTGACGTTGTTGACGGTACTTGACCACTTCTGCTGTGACGTTGTTGACGGTACTTGACCACTTCTGCTGTGACGTTGTTGACGGTACTTGACCACTTCTGCTGTGACGTTGTTGACGGTACTTGACCACTTCTGCTGTGACGTTGTTGACGGTACTTGACCACTTCTGCTGTGACGTTGTTGACGGTACTTGACCACTTCTGCTGTGACGTTGTTGACGGTACTTGACCACTTCTGCTGTGACGTTGTTGACGGTACTTGACCACTTCTGCTGTGACGTTGTTGACGGTACTTGACCACTTCTGCTGTGACGTTGTTGACGGTACTTGACCACTTCTGCTGTGACGTTGTTGACGGTACTTGACCACTTCTGCTGTGACGTTGTTGACGGTACTTGACCACTTCTGCTGTGACGTTGTTGACGGTACTTGACCACTTCTGCTGTGACGTTGTTGACGGTACTTGACCACTTCTGCTGTGACGTTGTTGACGGTACTTGACCACTTCTGCTGTGACGTTGTTGACGGTACTTGACCACTTCTGCTGTGACGTTGTTGACGGTACTTGACCACTTCTGCTGTGACGTTGTTGACGGTACTTGACCACTTCTGCTGTGACGTTGTTGACGGTACTTGACCACTTCTGCCATGACGTTGTTGACGGTACTTGACCACTTCTGCTGTGACGTTGTTGACGGTACTTGACCACTTCTGCCATGACGTTGTTGACGGTACTTGACCACTTCTGCCATGACGTTGTTGACGGTACTTGACCACTTCTGCCATGACGTTGTTGACGGTACTTGACCACTTCTGCCATGACGTTGTTGACGGTACTTGACCACTTCTGCTGTGACGTTGTTGACGGTACTTGACCACTTCTGCTGTGACGTTGTTGACGGTACTTGACCACTTCTGCTGTGACGTTGTTGACGGTACTTGACCACTTCTGCCATGACGTTGTTGACGGTACTTGACCACTTCTGCTGTGACGTTGTTGACGGTACTTGACCACTTCTGCCATGACGTTGTTGACGGTACTTGACCACTTCTGCTGTGACGTTGTTGACGGTACTTGACCACTTCTGCTGTGACGTTGTTGACGGTACTTGACCACTTCTGCTGTGACGTTGTTGACGGTACTTGACCACTTCTGCTGTGACGTTGTTGACGGTACTTGACCACTTCTGCTGTGACGTTGTTGACGGTACTTGACCACTTCTGCTGTGACGTTGTTGACGGTACTTGACCACTTCTGCTGTGACGTTGTTGACGGTACTTGACCACTTCTGCTGTGACGTTGTTGACGGTACTTGACCACTTCTGCTGTGACGTTGTTGACGGTACTTGACCACTTCTGCTGTGACGTTGTTGACGGTACTTGACCACTTCTGCCATGACGTTGTTGACGGTACTTGACCACTTCTGCTGTGACGTTGTTGACGGTACTTGACCACTTCTGCCATGACGTTGTTGACGGTACTTGACCACTTCTGCTGTGACGTTGTTGACGGTACTTGACCACTTCTGCTGTGACGTTGTTGACGGTACTTGACCACTTCTGCTGTGACGTTGTTGACGGTACTTGACCACTTCTGCTGTGACGTTGTTGACGGTACTTGACCACTTCTGCTGTGACGTTGTTGACGGTACTTGACCACTTCTGCTGTGACGTTGTTGACGGTACTTGACCACTTCTGCTGTGACGTTGTTGACGGTACTTGACCACTTCTGCTGTGACGTTGTTGACGGTACTTGACCACTTCTGCTGTGACGTTGTTGACGGTACTTGACCACTTCTGCCATGACGTTGTTGACGGTACTTGACCACTTCTGCTGTGACGTTGTTGACGGTACTTGACCACTTCTGCTGTGACGTTGTTGACGGTACTTGACCACTTCTGCTGTGACGTTGTTGACGGTACTTGACCACTTCTGCTGTGACGTTGTTGACGGTACTTGACCACTTCTGCTGTGACGTTGTTGACGGTACTTGACCACTTCTGCTGTGACGTTGTTGACGGTACTTGACCACTTCTGCTGTGACGTTGTTGACGGTACTTGACCACTTCTGCTGTGACGTTGTTGACGGTACTTGACCACTTCTGCTGTGACGTTGTTGACGGTACTTGACCACTTCTGCTGTGACGTTGTTGACGGTACTTGACCACTTCTGCTGTGACGTTGTTGACGGTACTTGACCACTTCTGCTGTGACGTTGTTGACGGTACTTGACCACTTCTGCTGTGACGTTGTTGACGGTACTTGACCACTTCTGCTGTGACGTTGTTGACGGTACTTGACCACTTCTGCCATGACGTTGTTGACGGTACTTGACCACTTCTGCTGTGACGTTGTTGACGGTACTTGACCACTTCTGCTGTGACGTTGTTGACGGTACTTGACCACTTCTGCTGTGACGTTGTTGACGGTACTTGACCACTTCTGCTGTGACGTTGTTGACGGTACTTGACCACTTCTGCTGTGACGTTGTTGACGGTACTTGACCACTTCTGCCATGACGTTGTTGACGGTACTTGACCACTTCTGCCATGACGTTGTTGACGGTACTTGACCACTTCTGCCATGACGTTGTTGACGGTACTTGACCACTTCTGCTGTGACGTTGTTGACGGTACTTGACCACTTCTGCTGTGACGTTGTTGACGGTACTTGACCACTTCTGCTGTGACGTTGTTGACGGTACTTGACCACTTCTGCTGTGACGTTGTTGACGGTACTTGACCACTTCTGCTGTGACGTTGTTGACGGTACTTGACCACTTCTGCTGTGACGTTGTTGACGGTACTTGACCACTTCTGCTGTGACGTTGTTGACGGTACTTGACCACTTCTGCTGTGACGTTGTTGACGGTACTTGACCACTTCTGCTGTGACGTTGTTGACGGTACTTGACCACTTCTGCTGTGACGTTGTTGACGGTACTTGACCACTTCTGCTGTGACGTTGTTGACGGTACTTGACCACTTCTGCTGTGACGTTGTTGACGGTACTTGACCACTTCTGCTGTGACGTTGTTGACGGTACTTGACCACTTCTGCCATGACGTTGTTGACGGTACTTGACCACTTCTGCTGTGACGTTGTTGACGGTACTTGACCACTTCTGCTGTGACGTTGTTGACGGTACTTGACCACTTCTGCTGTGACGTTGTTGACGGTACTTGACCACTTCTGCCATGACGTTGTTGACGGTACTTGACCACTTCTGCTGTGACGTTGTTGACGGTACTTGACCACTTCTGCTGTGACGTTGTTGACGGTACTTGACCACTTCTGCTGTGACGTTGTTGACGGTACTTGACCACTTCTGCTGTGACGTTGTTGACGGTACTTGACCACTTCTGCTGTGACGTTGTTGACGGTACTTGACCACTTCTGCCATGACGTTGTTGACGGTACTTGACCACTTCTGCTGTGACGTTGTTGACGGTACTTGACCACTTCTGCTGTGACGTTGTTGACGGTACTTGACCACTTCTGCTGTGACGTTGTTGACGGTACTTGACCACTTCTGCCATGACGTTGTTGACGGTACTTGACCACTTCTGCTGTGACGTTGTTGACGGTACTTGACCACTTCTGCCATGACGTTGTTGACGGTACTTGACCACTTCTGCTGTGACGTTGTTGACGGTACTTGACCACTTCTGCTGTGACGTTGTTGACGGTACTTGACCACTTCTGCCATGACGTTGTTGACGGTACTTGACCACTTCTGCTGTGACGTTGTTGACGGTACTTGACCACTTCTGCCATGACGTTGTTGACGGTACTTGACCACTTCTGCTGTGACGTTGTTGACGGTACTTGACCACTTCTGCTGTGACGTTGTTGACGGTACTTGACCACTTCTGCCATGACGTTGTTGACGGTACTTGACCACTTCTGCTGTGACGTTGTTGACGGTACTTGACCACTTCTGCTGTGACGTTGTTGACGGTACTTGACCACTTCTGCCATGACGTTGTTGACGGTACTTGACCACTTCTGCTGTGACGTTGTTGACGGTACTTGACCACTTCTGCTGTGACGTTGTTGACGGTACTTGACCACTTCTGCTGTGACGTTGTTGACGGTACTTGACCACTTCTGCTGTGACGTTGTTGACGGTACTTGACCACTTCTGCTGTGACGTTGTTGACGGTACTTGACCACTTCTGCTGTGACGTTGTTGACGGTACTTGACCACTTCTGCTGTGACGTTGTTGACGGTACTTGACCACTTCTGCTGTGACGTTGTTGACGGTACTTGACCACTTCTGCCATGACGTTGTTGACGGTACTTGACCACTTCTGCTGTGACGTTGTTGACGGTACTTGACCACTTCTGCTGTGACGTTGTTGACGGTACTTGACCACTTCTGCCATGACGTTGTTGACGGTACTTGACCACTTCTGCCATGACGTTGTTGACGGTACTTGACCACTTCTGCTGTGACGTTGTTGACGGTACTTGACCACTTCTGCTGTGACGTTGTTGACGGTACTTGACCACTTCTGCTGTGACGTTGTTGACGGTACTTGACCACTTCTGCTGTGACGTTGTTGACGGTACTTGACCACTTCTGCTGTGACGTTGTTGACGGTACTTGACCACTTCTGCTGTGACGTTGTTGACGGTACTTGACCACTTCTGCTGTGACGTTGTTGACGGTACTTGACCACTTCTGCTGTGACGTTGTTGACGGTACTTGACCACTTCTGCTGTGACGTTGTTGACGGTACTTGACCACTTCTGCTGTGACGTTGTTGACGGTACTTGACCACTTCTGCTGTGACGTTGTTGACGGTACTTGACCACTTCTGCTGTGACGTTGTTGACGGTACTTGACCACTTCTGCCATGACGTTGTTGACGGTACTTGACCACTTCTGCTGTGACGTTGTTGACGGTACTTGACCACTTCTGCCATGACGTTGTTGACGGTACTTGACCACTTCTGCTGTGACGTTGTTGACGGTACTTGACCACTTCTGCCATGACGTTGTTGACGGTACTTGACCACTTCTGCCATGACGTTGTTGACGGTACTTGACCACTTCTGCCATGACGTTGTTGACGGTACTTGACCACTTCTGCCATGACGTTGTTGACGGTACTTGACCACTTCTGCCATGACGTTGTTGACGGTACTTGACCACTTCTGCTGTGACGTTGTTGACGGTACTTGACCACTTCTGCTGTGACGTTGTTGACGGTACTTGACCACTTCTGCTGTGACGTTGTTGACGGTACTTGACCACTTCTGCTGTGACGTTGTTGACGGTACTTGACCACTTCTGCTGTGACGTTGTTGACGGTACTTGACCACTTCTGCTGTGACGTTGTTGACGGTACTTGACCACTTCTGCTGTGACGTTGTTGACGGTACTTGACCACTTCTGCTGTGACGTTGTTGACGGTACTTGACCACTTCTGCTGTGACGTTGTTGACGGTACTTGACCACTTCTGCTGTGACGTTGTTGACGGTACTTGACCACTTCTGCCATGACGTTGTTGACGGTACTTGACCACTTCTGCTGTGACGTTGTTGACGGTACTTGACCACTTCTGCCATGACGTTGTTGACGGTACTTGACCACTTCTGCCATGACGTTGTTGACGGTACTTGACCACTTCTGCTGTGACGTTGTTGACGGTACTTGACCACTTCTGCTGTGACGTTGTTGACGGTACTTGACCACTTCTGCTGTGACGTTGTTGACGGTACTTGACCACTTCTGCTGTGACGTTGTTGACGGTACTTGACCACTTCTGCTGTGACGTTGTTGACGGTACTTGACCACTTCTGCCATGACGTTGTTGACGGTACTTGACCACTTCTGCCATGACGTTGTTGACGGTACTTGACCACTTCTGCTGTGACGTTGTTGACGGTACTTGACCACTTCTGCTGTGACGTTGTTGACGGTACTTGACCACTTCTGCTGTGACGTTGTTGACGGTACTTGACCACTTCTGCCATGACGTTGTTGACGGTACTTGACCACTTCTGCTGTGACGTTGTTGACGGTACTTGACCACTTCTGCTGTGACGTTGTTGACGGTACTTGACCACTTCTGCCATGACGTTGTTGACGGTACTTGACCACTTCTGCTGTGACGTTGTTGACGGTACTTGACCACTTCTGCTGTGACGTTGTTGACGGTACTTGACCACTTCTGCTGTGACGTTGTTGACGGTACTTGACCACTTCTGCTGTGACGTTGTTGACGGTACTTGACCACTTCTGCTGTGACGTTGTTGACGGTACTTGACCACTTCTGCTGTGACGTTGTTGACGGTACTTGACCACTTCTGCTGTGACGTTGTTGACGGTACTTGACCACTTCTGCCATGACGTTGTTGACGGTACTTGACCACTTCTGCTGTGACGTTGTTGACGGTACTTGACCACTTCTGCCATGACGTTGTTGACGGTACTTGACCACTTCTGCTGTGACGTTGTTGACGGTACTTGACCACTTCTGCTGTGACGTTGTTGACGGTACTTGACCACTTCTGCTGTGACGTTGTTGACGGTACTTGACCACTTCTGCTGTGACGTTGTTGACGGTACTTGACCACTTCTGCTGTGACGTTGTTGACGGTACTTGACCACTTCTGCTGTGACGTTGTTGACGGTACTTGACCACTTCTGCTGTGACGTTGTTGACGGTACTTGACCACTTCTGCTGTGACGTTGTTGACGGTACTTGACCACTTCTGCTGTGACGTTGTTGACGGTACTTGACCACTTCTGCTGTGACGTTGTTGACGGTACTTGACCACTTCTGCTGTGACGTTGTTGACGGTACTTGACCACTTCTGCTGTGACGTTGTTGACGGTACTTGACCACTTCTGCCATGACGTTGTTGACGGTACTTGACCACTTCTGCTGTGACGTTGTTGACGGTACTTGACCACTTCTGCCATGACGTTGTTGACGGTACTTGACCACTTCTGCTGTGACGTTGTTGACGGTACTTGACCACTTCTGCCATGACGTTGTTGACGGTACTTGACCACTTCTGCTGTGACGTTGTTGACGGTACTTGACCACTTCTGCCATGACGTTGTTGACGGTACTTGACCACTTCTGCTGTGACGTTGTTGACGGTACTTGACCACTTCTGCTGTGACGTTGTTGACGGTACTTGACCACTTCTGCCATGACGTTGTTGACGGTACTTGACCACTTCTGCCATGACGTTGTTGACGGTACTTGACCACTTCTGCTGTGACGTTGTTGACGGTACTTGACCACTTCTGCTGTGACGTTGTTGACGGTACTTGACCACTTCTGCTGTGACGTTGTTGACGGTACTTGACCACTTCTGCTGTGACGTTGTTGACGGTACTTGACCACTTCTGCTGTGACGTTGTTGACGGTACTTGACCACTTCTGCCATGACGTTGTTGACGGTACTTGACCACTTCTGCCATGACGTTGTTGACGGTACTTGACCACTTCTGCTGTGACGTTGTTGACGGTACTTGACCACTTCTGCCATGACGTTGTTGACGGTACTTGACCACTTCTGCTGTGACGTTGTTGACGGTACTTGACCACTTCTGCTGTGACGTTGTTGACGGTACTTGACCACTTCTGCTGTGACGTTGTTGACGGTACTTGACCACTTCTGCTGTGACGTTGTTGACGGTACTTGACCACTTCTGCTGTGACGTTGTTGACGGTACTTGACCACTTCTGCCATGACGTTGTTGACGGTACTTGACCACTTCTGCTGTGACGTTGTTGACGGTACTTGACCACTTCTGCTGTGACGTTGTTGACGGTACTTGACCACTTCTGCCATGACGTTGTTGACGGTACTTGACCACTTCTGCCATGACGTTGTTGACGGTACTTGACCACTTCTGCTGTGACGTTGTTGACGGTACTTGACCACTTCTGCCATGACGTTGTTGACGGTACTTGACCACTTCTGCCATGACGTTGTTGACGGTACTTGACCACTTCTGCCATGACGTTGTTGACGGTACTTGACCACTTCTGCTGTGACGTTGTTGACGGTACTTGACCACTTCTGCTGTGACGTTGTTGACGGTACTTGACCACTTCTGCTGTGACGTTGTTGACGGTACTTGACCACTTCTGCTGTGACGTTGTTGACGGTACTTGACCACTTCTGCCATGACGTTGTTGACGGTACTTGACCACTTCTGCTGTGACGTTGTTGACGGTACTTGACCACTTCTGCTGTGACGTTGTTGACGGTACTTGACCACTTCTGCTGTGACGTTGTTGACGGTACTTGACCACTTCTGCTGTGACGTTGTTGACGGTACTTGACCACTTCTGCTGTGACGTTGTTGACGGTACTTGACCACTTCTGCCATGACGTTGTTGACGGTACTTGACCACTTCTGCTGTGACGTTGTTGACGGTACTTGACCACTTCTGCCATGACGTTGTTGACGGTACTTGACCACTTCTGCTGTGACGTTGTTGACGGTACTTGACCACTTCTGCCATGACGTTGTTGACGGTACTTGACCACTTCTGCTGTGACGTTGTTGACGGTACTTGACCACTTCTGCTGTGACGTTGTTGACGGTACTTGACCACTTCTGCTGTGACGTTGTTGACGGTACTTGACCACTTCTGCTGTGACGTTGTTGACGGTACTTGACCACTTCTGCCATGACGTTGTTGACGGTACTTGACCACTTCTGCTGTGACGTTGTTGACGGTACTTGACCACTTCTGCTGTGACGTTGTTGACGGTACTTGACCACTTCTGCTGTGACGTTGTTGACGGTACTTGACCACTTCTGCTGTGACGTTGTTGACGGTACTTGACCACTTCTGCTGTGACGTTGTTGACGGTACTTGACCACTTCTGCTGTGACGTTGTTGACGGTACTTGACCACTTCTGCCATGACGTTGTTGACGGTACTTGACCACTTCTGCTGTGACGTTGTTGACGGTACTTGACCACTTCTGCCATGACGTTGTTGACGGTACTTGACCACTTCTGCTGTGACGTTGTTGACGGTACTTGACCACTTCTGCTGTGACGTTGTTGACGGTACTTGACCACTTCTGCTGTGACGTTGTTGACGGTACTTGACCACTTCTGCTGTGACGTTGTTGACGGTACTTGACCACTTCTGCTGTGACGTTGTTGACGGTACTTGACCACTTCTGCTGTGACGTTGTTGACGGTACTTGACCACTTCTGCCATGACGTTGTTGACGGTACTTGACCACTTCTGCCATGACGTTGTTGACGGTACTTGACCACTTCTGCCATGACGTTGTTGACGGTACTTGACCACTTCTGCCATGACGTTGTTGACGGTACTTGACCACTTCTGCTGTGACGTTGTTGACGGTACTTGACCACTTCTGCCATGACGTTGTTGACGGTACTTGACCACTTCTGCCATGACGTTGTTGACGGTACTTGACCACTTCTGCCATGACGTTGTTGACGGTACTTGACCACTTCTGCTGTGACGTTGTTGACGGTACTTGACCACTTCTGCTGTGACGTTGTTGACGGTACTTGACCACTTCTGCATGACGTTGTTGACGGTACTTGACCACTTCTGCCATGACGTTGTTGACGGTACTTGACCACTTCCCGCTCCGTACCACACTTCTGCTGTGACGTTGTTGACGGTACTTGACCACTTCTGCCTGTGACGTTGTTGACGGTACTTGACCACTTCTGCCATGACGTTGTTGACGGTACTTGACCACTTCTGCCATGACGTTGTTGACGGTACTTGACCACTTCTGCCATGACGTTGTTGACGGTACTTGACCACTTCTGCTGGACGTTGTTGACGGTACTTGACCACTTCTGCATGACGTTGTTGACGGTACTTGACCACTTCTGCTGTGACGTTGTTGACGGTACTTGACCACTTCTCTGCCATGACGTTGTTGACGGTACTTGACCACTTCTGCTGTGACGTTTGTTGACGGTACTTGCCACTTCTGCCATGACGTGTTTGACGGTACTTGACCACTTCTGCTGTGACGTTGTTGACGGTACTTGACCACTTCTGCTGTGACGTTGTTGACGGTACTTGACCACTTCTGCTGTGACGTTGTTGACGGTACTTGACCACTTCTGCTGTGACGTTGTTGACGGTACTTGACCACTTCTGCTGTGACGTTGTTGACGGTACTTGACCACTTCTGCTGTGACGTTGTTGACGGTACTTGACCACTTCTGCTGTACGTTGTTGACGGTACTTGACCANACGGTACTTGACCACTTCTGCCATGACGTTGTTGACGGTACTTGACCACTTCTGCCATGACGTTGTTGACGGTACTTGACCACTTCTGCTGTGACGTTGTTGACGGTACTTGACCACTTCTGCCATGACGTGTTGTTTGACGGTACTTGACCACTTCTGCTGTGACGTTGTTGACGGTACTTGACCACTTCTGCTGTGACGTTGTTGACGGTACTTGACCACTTCTGCTGTGACGTTGTTGACGGTACTTGACCACTTCTGCTGTGACGTTGTTGACGGTACTTGACCACTTCTGCTGTGACGTTTGTTGACGGTACTTGACCACTTCTGCTGTGACGTTGTTGACGGTACTTGACCACTTCTGCTGACCGTTGTTGACGGTACTTGACCACTTCTGCTGTGACGTTGTTGACGGTACTTGACCACTTCTGCTGTGACGTTGTTGACGGTACTTGACCACTTCTGCTGTGACGTTGTTGACGGTACTTGACCACTTCTGCTGTGACGTTGTTGACGGTACTTGACCACTTCTGCTGTGACGTTGTTGACGGTACTTGACCACTTCTGCCATGACGTTGTTGACGGTACTTGACCA
Organism: Procambarus virginalis; assembly: GCA_020271785.1. Taxonomy (NCBI): domain Eukaryota; kingdom Metazoa; phylum Arthropoda; class Malacostraca; order Decapoda; family Cambaridae; genus Procambarus; species Procambarus virginalis. The sequence goes on from WNGS01157609.1 coordinate 157,734, forward strand.
CTTCTGCTTGACGTTGTTGACGGTACTTGACCACTTCTGCTGACGTTGTTGACGGTACTTGACCACTTCTGCCATGACGTTGTTGACGGTACTTGACCACTTCTGCTGTGACGTTGTTGACGGTACTTGACCACTTCTGCCTGACTTGTTGTTGACGGTACTTGACCACTTCTGCTGTGACGTTGTTGACGGTACTTGACCACTTCTGCCATGACGTTGTTGACGGTACTTGACCACTTCTGCTGTGACGTTGTTGACGGTACTTGACCACTTCTGCCATGACGTTGTTGACGGTACTTGACCACTTCTGCTGTGACGTTGTTGACGGTACTTGACCACTTCTGCTGTGACGTTGTTGACGGTACTTGACCACTTCTGCCATGACGTTGTTGACGGTACTTGACCACTTCTGCTGTGACGTTGTTGACGGTACTGACCACTTCTGCTGTGACGTTGTTGACGGTACTTGACCACTTCTGCCATGACGTTGTTGACGGTACTTGACCACTTCTGCCATGACGTTGTTGACGGTACTTGACCACTTCTGCCATGACGTTGTTGACGGTACTTGACCACTTCTGCCATGACGTTGTTGACGGTACTTGACCACTTCTGCTGTGACGTTGTTGACGGTACTTGACCACTTCTGCCATGACGTTGTTGACGGTACTTGACCACTTCTGCTGTGACGTTGTTGACGGTACTTGACCACTTCTGCTGTGACGTTGTTGACGGTACTTGACCACTTCTGCTGTGACGTTTGACGGTACTTGACCACTTCTGCTGTGACGTTGTTGACGGTACTTGACCACTTCTGCTGTGACGTTGTTGACGGTACTTGACCACTTCTGCTGTGACGTTGTTGACGGTACTTGACCACTTCTGCTGTGACGTTGTTGACGGTACTTGACCACTTCTGCTGTGACGTTGTTGACGGTACTTGACCACTTCTGCTGTGACGTTGTTGACGGTACTTGACCACTTCTGCCATGACGTTGTTGACGGTACTTGACCACTTCTGCCATGACGTTGTTGACGGTACTTGACCACTTCTGCTGTGACGTTGTTGACGGTACTTGACCACTTCTGCCATGACGTTGTTGACGGTACTTGACCACTTCTGCTGTGACGTTGTTGACGGTACTTGACCACTTCTGCCATGACGTTGTTGACGGTACTTGACCACTTCTGCTGTGACGTTGTTGACGGTACTTGACCACTTCTGCTGTGACGTTGTTGACGGTACTTGACCACTTCTGCCATGACGTTGTTGACGGTACTTGACCACTTCTGCCATGACGTTGTTGACGGTACTTGACCACTTCTGCCATGACGTTGTTGACGGTACTTGACCACTTCTGCCATGACGTTGTTGACGGTACTTGACCACTTCTGCCATGACGTTGTTGACGGTACTTGACCACTTCTGCCATGACGTTGTTGACGGTACTTGACCACTTCTGCCTGACGTTGTTGACGGTACTTGACCACTTCTGCTGTGACGTTGTTGACGGTACTTGACCACTTCTGCTGTGACGTTGTTGACGGTACTTGACCACTTCTGCTGTGACGTTGTTGACGGTACTTGACCACTTCTGCTGTGACGTTGTTGACGGTACTTGACCACTTCTGCTGTGACGTTGTTGACGGTACTTGACCACTTCTGCTGTGACGTTGTTGACGGTACTTGACCACTTCTGCTGTGACGTTGTTGACGGTACTTGACCACTTCTGCTGTGACGTTGTTGACGGTACTTGACCACTTCTGCTGTGACGTTGTTGACGGTACTTGACCACTTCTGCTGTGACGTTGTTGACGGTACTTGACCACTTCTGCTGTGACGTTGTTGACGGTACTTGACCACTTCTGCCATGACGTTGTTGACGGTACTTGACCACTTCTGCCATGACGTTGTTGACGGTACTTGACCACTTCTGCTGTGACGTTGTTGACGGTACTTGACCACTTCTGCTGTGACGTTGTTGACGGTACTTGACCACTTCTGCTGTGACGTTGTTGACGGTACTTGACCACTTCTGCCATGACGTTGTTGACGGTACTTGACCACTTCTGCCACGTTGTTGTTGACGGTACTTGACCACTTCTGCCATGACGTTGTTGACGGTACTTGACCACTTCTGCCATGACGTTGTTGACGGTACTTGACCACTTCTGCTGTGACGTTGTTGACGGTACTTGACCTTCTGCTGTGACGTGTTGACGGTACTTGACCACTTCTGCTGTGACGTTGTTGACGGTACTTGACCACTTCTGCTGTGACGTTGTTGACGGTACTTGACCACTTCTGCTGTGACTTTGTTGACGGTACTTGACCACTTCTGCTGTGACGTTGTTGACGGTACTTGACCACTTCTGCTGTGACGTTGTTGACGGTACTTGACCACTTCTGCTGTGACGTTGTTGACGGTACTTGACCACTTCTGCTGTGACGTTGTTGACGGTACTTGACCACTTCTGCTGTGACGTTGTTGACGGTACTTGACCACTTCTGCTGTGACGTTGTTGACGGTACTTGACCACTTCTGCTGTGACGTTGTTGACGGTACTTGACCACTTCTGCTGTGACGTTGTTGACGGTACTTGACCACTTCTGCTGTGACGTTGTTGACGGTACTTGACCACTTCTGCCATGACGTTGTTGACGGTACTTGACCACTTCTGCTGTGACGTTGTTGACGGTACTTGACCACTTCTGCATGACGTTGTTGACGGTACTTGACCACTTCTGCCATGACGTTGTTGACGGTACTTGACCACTTCTGCCATGACGTTGTTGACGGTACTTGACCACTTCTGCTGTGACGTTGTTGACGGTACTTGACCACTTCTGCCATGACGTTGTTGACGGTACTTGACCACTCTGCCACGTTGTTGACGGTACTTGACCACTTCTGCTGTGACGTTGTTGACGGTACTGACTTGACACTTCTGCTGTGACGTTGTTGACGGTACTTGACCACTTCTGCCATGACGTTGTTGACGGTACTTGACCACTTCTGCTGTGACGTTGTTGACGGTACTTGACCACTTCTGCCATGACGTTGTTGACGGTACTTGACCACTTCTGCCATGACGTTGTTGACGGTACTTGACCACTTCTGCTGTGACGTTGTTGACGGTACTTGACCACTTCTGCCATGACGTTGTTGACGGTACTTGACCACTTCTGCCATGACGTTGTTGACGGTACTTGACCACTTCTGCTGTGACGTTGTTGACGGTACTTGACCACTTCTGCTGTGACGTTGTTGACGGTACTTGACCACTTCTGCTGTGACGTTGTTGACGGTACTTGACCACTTCTGCTGTGACGTTGTTGACGGTACTTGACCACTTCTGCCATGACGTTGTTGACGGTACTTGACCACTTCTGCTGTGACGTTGTTGACGGTACTTGACCACTTCTGCCATGACGTTGTTGACGGTACTTGACCACTTCTGCTGTGACGTTGTTGACGGTACTTGACCACTTCTGCCATGACGTTGTTGACGGTACTTGACCACTTCTGCTGTGACGTTGTTGACGGTACTTGACCACTTCTGCTGTGACGTTGTTGACGGTACTTGACCACTTCTGCTGTGACGTTGTTGACGGTACTTGACCACTTCTGCTGTGACGTTGTTGACGGTACTTGACCACTTCTGCCATGACGTTGTTGACGGTACTTGACCACTTCTGCCATGACGTTGTTGACGGTACTTGACCACTTCTGCTGTGACGTTGTTGACGGTACTTGACCACTTCTGCTGTGACGTTGTTGACGGTACTTGACCACTTCTGCCATGACGTTGTTGACGGTACTTGACCACTTCTGCTGTGACGTTGTTGACGGTACTTGACCACTTCTGCCATGACGTTGTTGACGGTACTTGACCACTTCTGCTGACGTTGTTGACGGTACTTGACCACTTCTGCCATGACGTTGTTGACGGTACTTGACCACTTCTGCTGTGACGTTGTTGACGGTACTTGACCACTTCTGCTGTGACGTTGTTGACGGTACTTGACCACTTCTGCTGTGACGTTGTTGACGGTACTTGACCACTTCTGCTGTGACGTTGTTGACGGTACTTGACCACTTCTGCTGTGACGTTGTTGACGGTACTTGACCACTTCTGCTGTGACGTTGTTGACGGTACTTGACCACTTCTGCTGTGACGTTGTTGACGGTACTTGACCACTTCTGCCATGACGTTGTTGACGGTACTTGACCACTTCTGCTGTGACGTTGTTGACGGTACTTGACCACTTCTGCTGTGACGTTGTTGACGGTACTTGACCACTTCTGCCATGACGTTGTTGACGGTACTTGACCACTTCTGCTGTGACGTTGTTGACGGTACTTGACCACTTCTGCCATGACGTTGTTGACGGTACTTGACCACTTCTGCTGTGACGTTGTTGACGGTACTTGACCACTTCTGCTGTGACGTTGTTGACGGTACTTGACCACTTCTGCCATGACGTTGTTGACGGTACTTGACCACTTCTGCCATGACGTTGTTGACGGTACTTGACCACTTCTGCCATGACGTTGTTGACGGTACTTGACCACTTCTGCCATGACGTTGTTGACGGTACTTGACCACTTCTGCTGTGACGTTGTTGACGGTACTTGACCACTTCTGCCATGACGTTGTTGACGGTACTTGACCACTTCTGCCATGACGTTGTTGACGGTACTTGACCACTTCTGCTGTGACGTTGTTGACGGTACTTGACCACTTCTGCGTGACGTTGTTGACGGTACTTGACCACTTCTGCTGTGACGTTGTTGACGGTACTTGACCACTTCTGCTGTGACGTTGTTGACGGTACTTGACCACTTCTGCTGTGACGTTGTTGACGGTACTTGACCACTTCTGCTGTGACGTTGTTGACGGTACTTGACCACTTCTGCCATGACGTTGTTGACGGTACTTGACCACTTCTGCTGTGACGTTGTTGACGGTACTTGACCACTTCTGCCATGACGTTGTTGACGGTACTTGACCACTTCTGCTGTGACGTTGTTGACGGTACTTGACCACTTCTGCTGTGACGTTGTTGACGGTACTTGACCACTTCTGCTGTGACGTTGTTGACGGTACTTGACCACTTCTGCTGTGACGTTGTTGACGGTACTTGACCACTTCTGCTGTGACGTTGTTGACGGTACTTGACCACTTCTGCTGACGTTGTTGACGGTACTTGACCACTTCTGCTGTGACGTTGTTGACGGTACTTGACCACTTCTGCTGTGACGTTGTTGACGGTACTTGACCACTTCTGCCATGACGTTGTTGACGGTACTTGACCACTTCTGCTGTGACGTTGTTGACGGTACTTGACCACTTCTGCTGTGACGTTGTTGACGGTACTTGACCACTTCTGCTGTGACGTTGTTGACGGTACTTGACCACTTCTGCCATGACGTTGTTGACGGTACTTGACCACTTCTGCTGTGACGTTGTTGACGGTACTTGACCACTTCTGCTGTGACGTTGTTGACGGTACTTGACCACTTCTGCTGTGACGTTGTTGACGGTACTTGACCACTTCTGCTGTGACGTTGTTGACGGTACTTGACCACTTCTGCTGTGACGTTGTTGACGGTACTTGACCACTTCTGCTGTGACGTTGTTGACGGTACTTGACCACTTCTGCTGTGACGTTGTTGACGGTACTTGACCACTTCTGCTGTGACGTTGTTGACGGTACTTGACCACTTCTGCTGTGACGTTGTTGACGGTACTTGACCACTTCTGCTGTGACGTTGTTGACGGTACTTGACCACTTCTGCTGTGACGTTGTTGACGGTACTTGACCACTTCTGCTGTGACGTTGTTGACGGTACTTGACCACTTCTGCTGTGACGTTGTTGACGGTACTTGACCACTTCTGCTGTGACGTTGTTGACGGTACTTGACCACTTCTGCCATGACGTTGTTGACGGTACTTGACCACTTCTGCTGTGACGTTGTTGACGGTACTTGACCACTTCTGCTGTGACGTTGTTGACGGTACTTGACCACTTCTGCTGTGACGTTGTTGACGGTACTTGACCACTTCTGCCATGACGTTGTTGACGGTACTTGACCACTTCTGCATGACGTTGTTGACGGTACTTGACCACTTCTGCTGTGACGTTGTTGACGGTACTTGACCACTTCTGCCATGACGTTGTTGACGGTACTTGACCACTTCTGCTGTGACGTTGTTGACGGTACTTGACCACTTCTGCTGTGACGTTGTTGACGGTACTTGACCACTTCTGCTGTGACGTTGTTGACGGTACTTGACCACTTCTGCCATGACGTTGTTGACGGTACTTGACCACTTCTGCTGTGACGTTGTTGACGGTACTTGACCACTTCTGCTGTGACGTTGTTGACGGTACTTGACCACTTCTGCTGTGACGTTGTTGACGGTACTTGACCACTTCTGCTGTGACGTTGTTGACGGTACTTGACCACTTCTGCTGTGACGTTGTTGACGGTACTTGACCACTTCTGCTGTGACGTTGTTGACGGTACTTGACCACTTCTGCCATGACGTTGTTGACGGTACTTGACCACTTCTGCTGTGACGTTGTTGACGGTACTTGACCACTTCTGCTGTGACGTTGTTGACGGTACTTGACCACTTCTGCCATGACGTTGTTGACGGTACTTGACCACTTCTGCTGTGACGTTGTTGACGGTACTTGACCACTTCTGCTGTGACGTTGTTGACGGTACTTGACCACTTCTGCTGTGACGTTGTTGACGGTACTTGACCACTTCTGCTGTGACGTTGTTGACGGTACTTGACCACTTCTGCTGTGACGTTGTTGACGGTACTTGACCACTTCTGCCATGACGTTGTTGACGGTACTTGACCACTTCTGCCATGACGTTGTTGACGGTACTTGACCACTTCTGCCATGACGTTGTTGACGGTACTTGACCACTTCTGCATGACGTTGTTGACGGTACTTGACCACTTCTGCCATGACGTTGTTGACGGTACTTGACCACTTCTGCTGTGACGTTGTTGACGGTACTTGACCACTTCTGCCATGACGTTGTTGACGGTACTTGACCACTTCTGCCATGACGTTGTTGACGGTACTTGACCACTTCTGCTGTGACGTTGTTGACGGTACTTGACCACTTCTGCCATGACGTTGTTGACGGTACTTGACCACTTCTGCCATGACGTTGTTGACGGTACTTGACCACTTCTGCCATGACGTTGTTGACGGTACTTGACCACTTCTGCTGTGACGTTGTTGACGGTACTTGACCACTTCTGCCATGACGTTGTTGACGGTACTTGACCACTTCTGCTGTGACGTTGTTGACGGTACTTGACCACTTCTGCCATGACGTTGTTGACGGTACTTGACCACTTCTGCTGTGACGTTGTTGACGGTACTTGACCACTTCTGCTGTGACGTTGTTGACGGTACTTGACCACTTCTGCATGACGTTGTTGACGGTACTTGACCACTTCTGCTGTGACGTTGTTGACGGTACTTGACCACTTCTGCTGTGACGTTGTTGACGGTACTTGACCACTTCTGCTGTGACGTTGTTGACGGTACTTGACCACTTCTGCTGTGACGTTGTTGACGGTACTTGACCACTTCTGCATGACGTTGTTGACGGTACTTGACCACTTCTGCTGTGACGTTGTTGACGGTACTTGACCACTTCTGCTGTGACGTTGTTGACGGTACTTGACCACTTCTGCTGTGACGTTGTTGACGGTACTTGACCACTTCTGCCATGACGTTGTTGACGGTACTTGACCACTTCTGCCATGACGTTGTTGACGGTACTTGACCACTTCTGCCATGACGTTGTTGACGGTACTTGACCACTTCTGCTGTGACGTTGTTGACGGTACTTGACCACTTCTGCTGTGACGTTGTTGACGGTACTTGACCACTTCTGCTGTGACGTTGTTGACGGTACTTGACCACTTCTGCTGTGACGTTGTTGACGGTACTTGACCACTTCTGCTGTGACGTTGTTGACGGTACTTGACCACTTCTGCTGTGACGTTGTTGACGGTACTTGACCACTTCTGCTGTGACGTTGTTGACGGTACTTGACCACTTCTGCTGTGACGTTGTTGACGGTACTTGACCACTTCTGCATGACGTTGTTGACGGTACTTGACCACTTCTGCTGTGACGTTGTTGACGGTACTTGACCACTTCTGCCATGACGTTGTTGACGGTACTTGACCACTTCTGCTGTGACGTTGTTGACGGTACTTGACCACTTCTGCTGTGACGTTGTTGACGGTACTTGACCACTTCTGCTGTGACGTTGTTGACGGTACTTGACCACTTCTGCTGTGACGTTGTTGACGGTACTTGACCACTTCTGCTGTGACGTTGTTGACGGTACTTGACCACTTCTGCTGTGACGTTGTTGACGGTACTTGACCACTTCTGCTGTGACGTTGTTGACGGTACTTGACCACTTCTGCTGTGACGTTGTTGACGGTACTTGACCACTTCTGCTGTGACGTTGTTGACGGTACTTGACCACTTCTGCTGTGACGTTGTTGACGGTACTTGACCACTTCTGCTGTGACGTTGTTGACGGTACTTGACCACTTCTGCTGTGACGTTGTTGACGGTACTTGACCACTTCTGCTGTGACGTTGTTGACGGTACTTGACCACTTCTGCCATGACGTTGTTGACGGTACTTGACCACTTCTGCTGTGACGTTGTTGACGGTACTTGACCACTTCTGCTGTGACGTTGTTGACGGTACTTGACCACTTCTGCTGTGACGTTGTTGACGGTACTTGACCACTTCTGCTGTGACGTTGTTGACGGTACTTGACCACTTCTGCATGACGTTGTTGACGGTACTTGACCACTTCTGCTGTGACGTTGTTGACGGTACTTGACCACTTCTGCCATGACGTTGTTGACGGTACTTGACCACTTCTGCTGTGACGTTGTTGACGGTACTTGACCACTTCTGCTGTGACGTTGTTGACGGTACTTGACCACTTCTGCTGTGACGTTGTTGACGGTACTTGACCACTTCTGCCATGACGTTGTTGACGGTACTTGACCACTTCTGCTGTGACGTTGTTGACGGTACTTGACCACTTCTGCTGTGACGTTGTTGACGGTACTTGACCACTTCTGCTGTGACGTTGTTGACGGTACTTGACCACTTCTGCTGTGACGTTGTTGACGGTACTTGACCACTTCTGCCATGACGTTGTTGACGGTACTTGACCACTTCTGCTGTGACGTTGTTGACGGTACTTGACCACTTCTGCCATGACGTTGTTGACGGTACTTGACCACTTCTGCTGTGACGTTGTTGACGGTACTTGACCACTTCTGCCATGACGTTGTTGACGGTACTTGACCACTTCTGCTGTGACGTTGTTGACGGTACTTGACCACTTCTGCTGTGACGTTGTTGACGGTACTTGACCACTTCTGCTGTGACGTTGTTGACGGTACTTGACCACTTCTGCTGTGACGTTGTTGACGGTACTTGACCACTTCTGCTGTGACGTTGTTGACGGTACTTGACCACTTCTGCTGTGACGTTGTTGACGGTACTTGACCACTTCTGCTGTGACGTTGTTGACGGTACTTGACCACTTCTGCTGTGACGTTGTTGACGGTACTTGACCACTTCTGCTGACGTTGTTGACGGTACTTGACCACTTCTGCTGTGACGTTGTTGACGGTACTTGACCACTTCTGCCATGACGTTGTTGACGGTACTTGACCACTTCTGCTGTGACGTTGTTGACGGTACTTGACCACTTCTGCCATGACGTTGTTGACGGTACTTGACCACTTCTGCTGTGACGTTGTTGACGGTACTTGACCACTTCTGCTGTGACGTTGTTGACGGTACTTGACCACTTCTGCTGTGACGTTGTTGACGGTACTTGACCACTTCTGCTGTGACGTTGTTGACGGTACTTGACCACTTCTGCTGTGACGTTGTTGACGGTACTTGACCACTTCTGCTGTGACGTTGTTGACGGTACTTGACCACTTCTGCTGTGACGTTGTTGACGGTACTTGACCACTTCTGCTGTGACGTTGTTGACGGTACTTGACCACTTCTGCTGTGACGTTGTTGACGGTACTTGACCACTTCTGCCATGACGTTGTTGACGGTACTTGACCACTTCTGCCATGACGTTGTTGACGGTACTTGACCACTTCTGCTGTGACGTTGTTGACGGTACTTGACCACTTCTGCTGTGACGTTGTTGACGGTACTTGACCACTTCTGCTGTGACGTTGTTGACGGTACTTGACCACTTCTGCTGTGACGTTGTTGACGGTACTTGACCACTTCTGCCATGACGTTGTTGACGGTACTTGACCACTTCTGCCATGACGTTGTTGACGGTACTTGACCACTTCTGCCATGACGTTGTTGACGGTACTTGACCACTTCTGCTGTGACGTTGTTGACGGTACTTGACCACTTCTGCCATGACGTTGTTGACGGTACTTGACCACTTCTGCTGTGACGTTGTTGACGGTACTTGACCACTTCTGCTGTGACGTTGTTGACGGTACTTGACCACTTCTGCTGTGACGTTGTTGACGGTACTTGACCACTTCTGCTGTGACGTTGTTGACGGTACTTGACCACTTCTGCTGTGACGTTGTTGACGGTACTTGACCACTTCTGCTGTGACGTTGTTGACGGTACTTGACCACTTCTGCCATGACGTTGTTGACGGTACTTGACCACTTCTGCTGTGACGTTGTTGACGGTACTTGACCACTTCTGCCATGACGTTGTTGACGGTACTTGACCACTTCTGCCATGACGTTGTTGACGGTACTTGACCACTTCTGCATGACGTTGTTGACGGTACTTGACCACTTCTGCTGTGACGTTGTTGACGGTACTTGACCACTTCTGCTGTGACGTTGTTGACGGTACTTGACCACTTCTGCTGTGACGTTGTTGACGGTACTTGACCACTTCTGCTGTGACGTTGTTGACGGTACTTGACCACTTCTGCTGTGACGTTGTTGACGGTACTTGACCACTTCTGCTGTGACGTTGTTGACGGTACTTGACCACTTCTGCTGTGACGTTGTTGACGGTACTTGACCACTTCTGCTGTGACGTTGTTGACGGTACTTGACCACTTCTGCTGTGACGTTGTTGACGGTACTTGACCACTTCTGCTGTGACGTTGTTGACGGTACTTGACCACTTCTGCTGTGACGTTGTTGACGGTACTTGACCACTTCTGCTGTGACGTTGTTGACGGTACTTGACCACTTCTGCCATGACGTTGTTGACGGTACTTGACCACTTCTGCTGTGACGTTGTTGACGGTACTTGACCACTTCTGCTGTGACGTTGTTGACGGTACTTGACCACTTCTGCTGTGACGTTGTTGACGGTACTTGACCACTTCTGCTGTGACGTTGTTGACGGTACTTGACCACTTCTGCTGTGACGTTGTTGACGGTACTTGACCACTTCTGCTGTGACGTTGTTGACGGTACTTGACCACTTCTGCTGTGACGTTGTTGACGGTACTTGACCACTTCTGCTGTGACGTTGTTGACGGTACTTGACCACTTCTGCCATGACGTTGTTGACGGTACTTGACCACTTCTGCCATGACGTTGTTGACGGTACTTGACCACTTCTGCTGTGACGTTGTTGACGGTACTTGACCACTTCTGCTGTGACGTTGTTGACGGTACTTGACCACTTCTGCTGTGACGTTGTTGACGGTACTTGACCACTTCTGCTGTGACGTTGTTGACGGTACTTGACCACTTCTGCTGTGACGTTGTTGACGGTACTTGACCACTTCTGCCATGACGTTGTTGACGGTACTTGACCACTTCTGCTGTGACGTTGTTGACGGTACTTGACCACTTCTGCTGTGACGTTGTTGACGGTACTTGACCACTTCTGCTGTGACGTTGTTGACGGTACTTGACCACTTCTGCCATGACGTTGTTGACGGTACTTGACCACTTCTGCTGTGACGTTGTTGACGGTACTTGACCACTTCTGCTGTGACGTTGTTGACGGTACTTGACCACTTCTGCCATGACGTTGTTGACGGTACTTGACCACTTCTGCCATGACGTTGTTGACGGTACTTGACCACTTCTGCCATGACGTTGTTGACGGTACTTGACCACTTCTGCCATGACGTTGTTGACGGTACTTGACCACTTCTGCTGTGACGTTGTTGACGGTACTTGACCACTTCTGCCATGACGTTGTTGACGGTACTTGACCACTTCTGCCATGACGTTGTTGACGGTACTTGACCACTTCTGCCATGACGTTGTTGACGGTACTTGACCACTTCTGCTGTGACGTTGTTGACGGTACTTGACCACTTCTGCTGTGACGTTGTTGACGGTACTTGACCACTTCTGCTGTGACGTTGTTGACGGTACTTGACCACTTCTGCTGTGACGTTGTTGACGGTACTTGACCACTTCTGCTGTGACGTTGTTGACGGTACTTGACCACTTCTGCTGTGACGTTGTTGACGGTACTTGACCACTTCTGCTGTGACGTTGTTGACGGTACTTGACCACTTCTGCTGTGACGTTGTTGACGGTACTTGACCACTTCTGCTGTGACGTTGTTGACGGTACTTGACCACTTCTGCATGACGTTGTTGACGGTACTTGACCACTTCTGCTGTGACGTTGTTGACGGTACTTGACCACTTCTGCTGTGACGTTGTTGACGGTACTTGACCACTTCTGCTGTGACGTTGTTGACGGTACTTGACCACTTCTGCTGTGACGTTGTTGACGGTACTTGACCACTTCTGCTGTGACGTTGTTGACGGTACTTGACCACTTCTGCCATGACGTTGTTGACGGTACTTGACCACTTCTGCCATGACGTTGTTGACGGTACTTGACCACTTCTGCTGTGACGTTGTTGACGGTACTTGACCACTTCTGCTGTGACGTTGTTGACGGTACTTGACCACTTCTGCCATGACGTTGTTGACGGTACTTGACCACTTCTGCTGTGACGTTGTTGACGGTACTTGACCACTTCTGCCATGACGTTGTTGACGGTACTTGACCACTTCTGCTGTGACGTTGTTGACGGTACTTGACCACTTCTGCCATGACGTTGTTGACGGTACTTGACCACTTCTGCTGTGACGTTGTTGACGGTACTTGACCACTTCTGCTGTGACGTTGTTGACGGTACTTGACCACTTCTGCTGTGACGTTGTTGACGGTACTTGACCACTTCTGCTGTGACGTTGTTGACGGTACTTGACCACTTCTGCTGTGACGTTGTTGACGGTACTTGACCACTTCTGCTGTGACGTTGTTGACGGTACTTGACCACTTCTGCTGTGACGTTGTTGACGGTACTTGACCACTTCTGCTGTGACGTTGTTGACGGTACTTGACCACTTCTGCTGTGACGTTGTTGACGGTACTTGACCACTTCTGCTGTGACGTTGTTGACGGTACTTGACCACTTCTGCATGACGTTGTTGACGGTACTTGACCACTTCTGCTGTGACGTTGTTGACGGTACTTGACCACTTCTGCTGTGACGTTGTTGACGGTACTTGACCACTTCTGCCATGACGTTGTTGACGGTACTTGACCACTTCTGCTGTGACGTTGTTGACGGTACTTGACCACTTCTGCTGTGACGTTGTTGACGGTACTTGACCACTTCTGCCATGACGTTGTTGACGGTACTTGACCACTTCTGCCATGACGTTGTTGACGGTACTTGACCACTTCTGCTGTGACGTTGTTGACGGTACTTGACCACTTCTGCCATGACGTTGTTGACGGTACTTGACCACTTCTGCCATGACGTTGTTGACGGTACTTGACCACTTCTGCTGTGACGTTGTTGACGGTACTTGACCACTTCTGCATGACGTTGTTGACGGTACTTGACCACTTCTGCCATGACGTTGTTGACGGTACTTGACCACTTCTGCTGTGACGTTGTTGACGGTACTTGACCACTTCTGCTGTGACGTTGTTGACGGTACTTGACCACTTCTGCTGTGACGTTGTTGACGGTACTTGACCACTTCTGCTGTGACGTTGTTGACGGTACTTGACCACTTCTGCTGTGACGTTGTTGACGGTACTTGACCACTTCTGCTGTGACGTTGTTGACGGTACTTGACCACTTCTGCTGTGACGTTGTTGACGGTACTTGACCACTTCTGCTGTGACGTTGTTGACGGTACTTGACCACTTCTGCTGTGACGTTGTTGACGGTACTTGACCACTTCTGCTGTGACGTTGTTGACGGTACTTGACCACTTCTGCTGTGACGTTGTTGACGGTACTTGACCACTTCTGCTGTGACGTTGTTGACGGTACTTGACCACTTCTGCTGTGACGTTGTTGACGGTACTTGACCACTTCTGCTGTGACGTTGTTGACGGTACTTGACCACTTCTGCTGTGACGTTGTTGACGGTACTTGACCACTTCTGCTGTGACGTTGTTGACGGTACTTGACCACTTCTGCTGTGACGTTGTTGACGGTACTTGACCACTTCTGCTGTGACGTTGTTGACGGTACTTGACCACTTCTGCTGTGACGTTGTTGACGGTACTTGACCACTTCTGCCATGACGTTGTTGACGGTACTTGACCACTTCTGCTGTGACGTTGTTGACGGTACTTGACCACTTCTGCCATGACGTTGTTGACGGTACTTGACCACTTCTGCCATGACGTTGTTGACGGTACTTGACCACTTCTGCTGTGACGTTGTTGACGGTACTTGACCACTTCTGCCATGACGTTGTTGACGGTACTTGACCACTTCTGCTGTGACGTTGTTGACGGTACTTGACCACTTCTGCTGTGACGTTGTTGACGGTACTTGACCACTTCTGCTGTGACGTTGTTGACGGTACTTGACCACTTCTGCCATGACGTTGTTGACGGTACTTGACCACTTCTGCTGTGACGTTGTTGACGGTACTTGACCACTTCTGCTGTGACGTTGTTGACGGTACTTGACCACTTCTGCTGTGACGTTGTTGACGGTACTTGACCACTTCTGCTGTGACGTTGTTGACGGTACTTGACCACTTCTGCCATGACGTTGTTGACGGTACTTGACCACTTCTGCTGTGACGTTGTTGACGGTACTTGACCACTTCTGCCATGACGTTGTTGACGGTACTTGACCACTTCTGCTGTGACGTTGTTGACGGTACTTGACCACTTCTGCTGTGACGTTGTTGACGGTACTTGACCACTTCTGCTGTGACGTTGTTGACGGTACTTGACCACTTCTGCTGTGACGTTGTTGACGGTACTTGACCACTTCTGCCATGACGTTGTTGACGGTACTTGACCACTTCTGCCATGACGTTGTTGACGGTACTTGACCACTTCTGCCATGACGTTGTTGACGGTACTTGACCACTTCTGCCATGACGTTGTTGACGGTACTTGACCACTTCTGCTGTGACGTTGTTGACGGTACTTGACCACTTCTGCCATGACGTTGTTGACGGTACTTGACCACTTCTGCCATGACGTTGTTGACGGTACTTGACCACTTCTGCTGTGACGTTGTTGACGGTACTTGACCACTTCTGCCATGACGTTGTTGACGGTACTTGACCACTTCTGCCATGACGTTGTTGACGGTACTTGACCACTTCTGCTGTGACGTTGTTGACGGTACTTGACCACTTCTGCTGTGACGTTGTTGACGGTACTTGACCACTTCTGCTGTGACGTTGTTGACGGTACTTGACCACTTCTGCTGTGACGTTGTTGACGGTACTTGACCACTTCTGCTGTGACGTTGTTGACGGTACTTGACCACTTCTGCTGTGACGTTGTTGACGGTACTTGACCACTTCTGCTGTGACGTTGTTGACGGTACTTGACCACTTCTGCCATGACGTTGTTGACGGTACTTGACCACTTCTGCTGTGACGTTGTTGACGGTACTTGACCACTTCTGCCATGACGTTGTTGACGGTACTTGACCACTTCTGCTGTGACGTTGTTGACGGTACTTGACCACTTCTGCCATGACGTTGTTGACGGTACTTGACCACTTCTGCCATGACGTTGTTGACGGTACTTGACCACTTCTGCTGTGACGTTGTTGACGGTACTTGACCACTTCTGCTGTGACGTTGTTGACGGTACTTGACCACTTCTGCTGTGACGTTGTTGACGGTACTTGACCACTTCTGCCATGACGTTGTTGACGGTACTTGACCACTTCTGCTGTGACGTTGTTGACGGTACTTGACCACTTCTGCTGTGACGTTGTTGACGGTACTTGACCACTTCTGCTGTGACGTTGTTGACGGTACTTGACCACTTCTGCTGTGACGTTGTTGACGGTACTTGACCACTTCTGCTGTGACGTTGTTGACGGTACTTGACCACTTCTGCTGTGACGTTGTTGACGGTACTTGACCACTTCTGCCATGACGTTGTTGACGGTACTTGACCACTTCTGCTGTGACGTTGTTGACGGTACTTGACCACTTCTGCTGTGACGTTGTTGACGGTACTTGACCACTTCTGCTGTGACGTTGTTGACGGTACTTGACCACTTCTGCTGTGACGTTGTTGACGGTACTTGACCACTTCTGCTGTGACGTTGTTGACGGTACTTGACCACTTCTGCTGTGACGTTGTTGACGGTACTTGACCACTTCTGCTGTGACGTTGTTGACGGTACTTGACCACTTCTGCCATGACGTTGTTGACGGTACTTGACCACTTCTGCTGTGACGTTGTTGACGGTACTTGACCACTTCTGCTGTGACGTTGTTGACGGTACTTGACCACTTCTGCTGTGACGTTGTTGACGGTACTTGACCACTTCTGCCATGACGTTGTTGACGGTACTTGACCACTTCTGCCATGACGTTGTTGACGGTACTTGACCACTTCTGCTGTGACGTTGTTGACGGTACTTGACCACTTCTGCTGTGACGTTGTTGACGGTACTTGACCACTTCTGCTGTGACGTTGTTGACGGTACTTGACCACTTCTGCTGTGACGTTGTTGACGGTACTTGACCACTTCTGCTGTGACGTTGTTGACGGTACTTGACCACTTCTGCATGACGTTGTTGACGGTACTTGACCACTTCTGCTGTGACGTTGTTGACGGTACTTGACCACTTCTGCATGACGTTGTTGACGGTACTTGACCACTTCTGCCATGACGTTGTTGACGGTACTTGACCACTTCTGCCATGACGTTGTTGACGGTACTTGACCACTTCTGCTGTGACGTTGTTGACGGTACTTGACCACTTCTGCATGACGTTGTTGACGGTACTTGACCACTTCTGCTGTGACGTTGTTGACGGTACTTGACCACTTCTGCCATGACGTTGTTGACGGTACTTGACCACTTCTGCCATGACGTTGTTGACGGTACTTGACCACTTCTGCTGTGACGTTGTTGACGGTACTTGACCACTTCTGCATGACGTTGTTGACGGTACTTGACCACTTCTGCCATGACGTTGTTGACGGTACTTGACCACTTCTGCTGTGACGTTGTTGACGGTACTTGACCACTTCTGCCATGACGTTGTTGACGGTACTTGACCACTTCTGCTGTGACGTTGTTGACGGTACTTGACCACTTCTGCCATGACGTTGTTGACGGTACTTGACCACTTCTGCTGTGACGTTGTTGACGGTACTTGACCACTTCTGCTGTGACGTTGTTGACGGTACTTGACCACTTCTGCTGTGACGTTGTTGACGGTACTTGACCACTTCTGCCATGACGTTGTTGACGGTACTTGACCACTTCTGCTGTGACGTTGTTGACGGTACTTGACCACTTCTGCTGTGACGTTGTTGACGGTACTTGACCACTTTGCTGTGACGTTGTGACGGTACTTGACCACTTCTGCTGTGACGTGTTGACGGTACTTGACCACTTCTGCTGTGACGTTGTTGACGGTACTTGACCACTTCTGCTGTGACGTTGTTGACGGTACTTGACCACTTCTGCTGACGTTGTTGACGGTACTTGACCACTTGCTGTGACGTTGTTGACGGTACTTGACCACTTCTGCTGTGACGTTGTTGACGGTACTTGACCACTTCTGCTGTGACGTTGTTGACGGTACTTGACCACTTCTGCATGACGTTGTTGACGGTACTTGACCACTTCTGCTGTGACGTTGTTGACGGTACTTGACCACTTCTGCCATGACGTTGTTGACGGTACTTGACCACTTCTGCCATGACGTTGTTGACGGTACTTGACCACTTCTGCCATGACGTTGTTGACGGTACTTGAACACTTCTGCTGTGACGTTGTTGACGGTACTGACCACTTCTGCTGTGACGTTGTTGACGGTACTTGACCACTTCTGCTGTGACGTGTTTTGACGGTACTTGACCACTTCTGCGTGACGTTGTTGACGGTACTTGACCACTTTTGCTGTGACGTTGTTGACGGTACTTGACCACTTCTGCTGTGACGTTGTTGACGGTACTTGACCACTTCTGCTGTGACGTTGTTGACGGTACTTGACCACTTCTGCTGTGCGTTGTTGACGGTACTTGACCACTTCTGCCATGACGTTGACGGTACTTGACCACTTCTGCTGTGACGTTGTTGACGGTACTTGACCACTTCTGCCATGACGTTGTTGACGGTACTTGACCACTTCTGCTGTGACGTGTTGACGGTACTGACCACTTCTGCTGTGACGTTGTTGACGGTACTTGACCACTTCTGCTGTGACGTTGTTGACGGTACTTGACCACTTCGCTGTGACGTTGTGACGGTACTTGACCACTTCTGCCATGACGTTGTTGACGGTACTTGACCACTTCTGCCATGACGTTGTTGACGGTACTTGACCACTTCTGTGTGACGTTGTTGACGGTACTTGACCACTTCTGCTGTGACGTTGTTGACGGTACTTGACCACTTCTGCCGACGTTGTTGACGGTACTTGACCACTTCTGCCATGACGTTGTTGACGGTACTTGACCACTTCTGCTGTGACGTTGTTGACGGTACTTGACCACTTCTGCCATGTGACGTTGTTGACGGTACTTGACCACTTCTGCTGTGACGTTGTGACGGTACTTGACCACTTCTGCTGTGACGTTGTTGACGGTACTTGACCACTTCTGCTGACGTTGTTGACGGTACTTGACCACTTCTGCTGTGACGTTGTTGACGGTACTTGACCACTTCTGCTGTGACGTGTTGACGGTACTTGACCACTTCTGCTGTGACGTTGTTGACGGTACTTGACCACTTCTGCTGGACGTTGTTGACGGTACTTGACCACTTCTGCTGTGACGTTGTTGACGGTACTGACCACTTCTGCTGTGACGTTGTTGACGGTACTTGACCACTTCTGCTGTGACGTTGTTGACGGTACTTGACCACTTCTGCCATGACGTTGTTGACGGTACTTGACCACTTCTGCTGTGACGTTGTTGACGGTACTTGACCACTTCTGCATGACGTTGTTGACGGTACTTGACCACTTCTGCTGTGACGTTGTTGACGGTACTTGACCTTCTGCTGTGACGTTGTTGACGGTACTTGACCACTTCTGCCTGGACGTTGTTGACGGTACTTGACCACTTCTGCTGTGACGTGTTGACGGTACTTGACCACTTTGCTGTGACGTTGTTGACGGTACTTGACCACTTCTGCTGTGACGTTGTTGACGGTACTTGACCACTTCTGCCATGACGTTGTTGACGGTACTTGACCACTTCTGCCATGACGTTGTTGACGGTACTTGACCACTTCTGCTGTGACGTTGTTGACGGTACTTGACCACTTCTGCCTGTGACGTTGTTGACGGTACTTGACCACTTCTGCTGTGACGTTGTTGACGGTACTTGACCACTTCTGCTGTGACGTTGTTGACGGTACTTGACACTCTGCTGGTGACGTTGTTGACGGTACTTGACCACTTCTGCCTGACGTTGTTGACGGTACTTGACCACTTCTGCCATGACGTTGTTGACGGTACTTGACCACTTCTGCTGTGACGTTGTTGACGGTACTTGACCACTCTGCTGTGACGTTGTTGACGGTACTTGACCATTCTGCTGTGACGTTGTTGACGGTACTTGACCACTTCTGCCTGTGACGTTGTTGACGGTACTTGACCACTTCTGCCATGACGTTGTTGACGGTATTGACCACTTCTGCCATGACGTTGTTGACGGTACTTGACCACTTCTGCTGTGACGTTGTTGACGGTATTGACCCTTTGCATGACGTTGTTGACGGTACTTGACCACTTCTGCATGACGTTGTTGACGGTACTTGACCACTTCTGCCATGACGTTGTTGACGGTACTTGACCATTCTGCTGTGACGTTGTTGACGGTACTTGACCACTTCTGCTGTGACGTTGTGACGGTACTTGACCACTTCTGCTGTGACGTTGTTGGACGGTACTTGACCATTCTGCCATGACGTTGTTGACGGTACTTGACCACTTCTGCTGTGACGTTGTTGACGGTACTTGACCACTTCTGCGTGACGTTGTTGACGGTACTTGACCACTTCTGCTGTGACGTTGTTGACGGTACTTGACCACTTCTGCTGTGACGTTGTTGACGGTACTTGACCACTTCTGCTGTGACGTGTTGACGGTACTTGACCACTTCTGCTGTGACGTTGTTGACGGTACTTGACCACTTCTGCTGTGACGTTGTTGACGGTACTTGACACTTCTGCCATGACGTTGTTGACGGTACTGACCACTTCTGCTGTGACGTTGTTGACGGTACTTGACCACTTCTGTGTGACGTTGTTGACGGTACTTGACCACTTTGCTGTGACGTTGTTGACGGTACTTGACCACTTCTGCATGACGTTGTTGACGGTACTTGACCACTTCTGCTGTGACGTTTGTTGACGGTACTTGACCACTCTGCCATGACGTTGTTGACGGTACTTGACCCTTCTGCCATGACGTTGTTGACGGTACTTGACCACTTCTGCCATGACGTTGTGACGGTACTTGACACTTCTGCCATGACGTTGTTGGGTACTTGACCACTTCTGCTGTGACGTTGTTGACGGTACTTGACCACTTCTGCTGTGACGTTGTTGACGGTACTTGACCACTTCTGCTGACGTTGTTGACGGTACTTGACCACTTCTGCCATGACGTTGTTGACGGTACTTGACCACTNTTCTGTGGCTAGCAGGAACGGATCCAAGACTTCTAATCATGGAGACTTCAACCCAAGGGAAGATAGATTGGGGAACAGAGACCCACACGGAGGCCCAGACACATGGAGAGCTAAGCTGCTGGATGTGGCAACAAGAAACTTTCTAAGTCAACACGTCAAGGGACCGACAAGAATGAGAGGAGGGGATGAACCAGCCTTGCTTGATTTGATATTTACCCTAAATGAGTCGGATATAAGGGAAGTTAAGTTGGAAGCCCCTTGGGAATGAGTGATCATAGTGTATTGAGCTTTGAGTACCTGGTTGAGCTAGGAATTATCACCCCCAAAAAAAACTGGGAACCAAAGGGCTGGCGTACCGAAAGGGAAACTATGAGGAGATGAATAAATTCCTATGGGATATACATTGGGACACAGAACTCGGACCAAGTCCGTACAAGACATGATGGACTATGTCACCCAAAAATGTCAGGAGGCTGTAAGCAGGTTTGTCCCAGCCCAACAGGAAAAAACAGAGAAGCAAAGGAAGAATCCGTGGTTTAATAGGGAATGTATGAAAGCAAAGGAGCTGAACAAAAGGGCATGGAGGAACTTCCGTAATAACAGAACACCAGAAAGTAGAGAGAGATACCAGAGAACCAGGAACGAGTATGTCAGTGTGAGAAGAGCAGCTGAGAAAAGGTATGAAATGATATAGCTAACAAAGCCAAGACTGAACCAAAGCTACTACACAGTCACATCAGGAGGAAGACAACAGTGAAGGAACAGGTGATTAAACTTAGGGTGGGCGAGGACAGGTACACAGAGAATGACAAAGAGGTGTGTGAAGAACTCAACAAAAGGTTCCAGGAGGTCTTTACAATAGAACAGGGAGATATCACGGCGCTGGGAGAGGTGGCAGCAAACCAGGTGACCTTGGATAGGTTCGAAATTACAAGAGATGAGGTCAAAAAGCACCTATTGGAGCTGGATGTGAGAAAAGCTGTTGGGCCGGATGGAATCTCGCCATGGGTATTGAAAGAGTGTGCAGGAGCACTTTGCTTACCACTCTCCATAGTGTATAGTAAGTCACTGGAAACGGGGGACCTACCAGAAATATGGAAGACTGCTAATGTAGTACCAATATACAAAAAGGGTGACAGACAAGAGGCACTGAACTACAGGCCAGTGTCCTTAACTTGTATACCATGCAAGGTGATGGAGAAGATTGTGAGAAAAAACCTAGTAACACATCTGGAGAGAAGAGACTTCGTGACAACCCATCAACATGGGTTCAGGGAGGGTAAATCTTGCCTTACAGGCTTGATAGAATTCTACGATCAGGTGACAAGAATTAAGCAAGAAAGAGAAGGGTGGGCGGACTGCATTTTTTTGGACTGTCGGAAAGCCTTTGACACAGTACCCCATAAAAGGTTGATGCATAAGCTGGAGAAACAGGCAGGAGTAACAGGTAGGGCGCTCCAGTGGATAAGGGAGTACCTAAGCAATAGGAAGCAGAGAGTTACAGTGAGGGGTGAGACCTCAGACTGGCGTGAAGTCACCAGTGGAGTCCCACAGGGCTCTGTACTTGGACCTATCCTGTTTCTGATATACGTAAATGATCTCCCAGAGGGTATAGACTCATTCCTCTCAATGTTTGCTGACGACGCCAAAATTATGAGAAGGATTAAGACAGAGGAGGACAGCTTGAGACTTCAAGAAGACCTGGACAAGCTGCAGGAATGGTCGAACAAATGGCTGTTAGAGTTTAACCCAAGCAAATGTAATGTAATGAAGATAGGGGTAGGAAGCAGGAGACCAGATACAAGGTATCATTTGGGAGATGAAATACTTCAAGAGTCAGAGAGAGAGAAAGACCTGGGGGTTGATATCACGCCAGACCTGTCCCCTGAAGCTCATATCAAGAGGATAACATCAGCAGCATATGCCAGGTTGGCTAACATAAGAACGGCCTTTAGAAACTTGTGTAAGGAATCTTTCAGAACATTATATACCACATATGTCAGACCAATCCTGGAGTATGCGGCTCCAGCATGGAGTCCCTATCTAGTCAAGCATAAGACTAAACTGGAGAAGGTTCAAAGGTTTGCCACCAGACTAGTACCCGAGCTGAGAGGTATGACGGTACTTGACCACTTCTGCTGTGACGTTGTTGGCAGAAGTGGTACTTGACCACTTCTGCCACGACGTTGTTGACGGTACTTGACCACTTCTGCCATGACGTTGTTGACGGTACTTGACCACTTCTGCCATGACGTTGTTGACGGTACTTGACCACTTCTGCTGTGACGTTGTTGACTGTACTTGACCACTTCTGCTGTGACGTTGTTGACGGTACTTGACCACTTCTGCTGTGACGTTGTTGACGGTACTTGACCACTTCTGCCATGACGTTGTTGACGGTACTTGACCACTTCTGCTGTGACGTTGTTGACGGTACTTGACCACTTCTGCCATGACGTTGTTGACGGTACTTGACCACTTCTGCCATGACATTGTTGACGGTACTTGACCACTTCTGCTGTGACGTTGTTGACGGTACTTGACCACTTCTGCTGTGACGTTGTTGACGGTACTTGACCACTTCTGCTGTGACGTTGTTGACGGTACTTGACCACTTCTGCCATGACGTTGTTGACGGTACTTGACCACTTCTGCTGTGACGTTGTTGACGGTACTTGACCACTTCTGCCATGACGTTGTTGACGGTACTTGACCACTTCTGCCATGACGTTGTTGACGGTACTTGACCACTTCTGCTGTGACGTTGTTGACGGTACTTGACCACTTGTGCTGTGACGTTGTTGACGGTACTTGACCACTTCTGCTGTGACGTTGTTGACGGTACTTGACCACTTCTGCCATGACGTTGTTGACGGTACTTGACCACTTCTGCTGTGACGTTGTTGACGGTACTTGACCACTTCTGCTGTGACGTTGTTGACGGTACTTGACCACTTCTGCCGTGACGTTGTTGACGGTACTTGACCACTTCTGCTGTGACGTTGTTGACGGTACTTGACCACTTCTGCTGTGACGTTGTTGACGGTACTTGACCACTTCTGCTGTGACGTTGTTGACGGTACTTGACCACTTCTGCTGTGACGTTGTTGACGGTATTTGACCACTTCTGCCATGACGTTGTTGACGGTACTTGACCACTTCTGCTGTGACGTTGTTGACGGTACTTGACCACTTCTTCTGTGACGTTGTTGACGGTACTTGACCACTTCTGCCATGACGTTGTTGACGGTACTTGACCACTTCTGCTGTGACGTTGTTGACGGTACTTGACCACTTCTGCCATGACGTTGTTGACGTTACTTGACCACTTCTGCCACGACGTTGTTGACGGTACTTGACCACTTCTGCCATGACGTTGTTGACGGTACTTGACCACTTCTGCTGTGACGTTGTTGACGGTACTTGACCTCTTCTGCATGACGTTGTTGACGGTACTTGACCACTTCTGCCACGACGTTGTTGACGGTACTTGACCACTTCTGCCATGACGTTGTTGATGGTACTTGACCACTTCTGCCGTGACGTTGTTGACGGTACTTGACCACTTCTGCCATGACGTTGTTGACGGTACTTGACCACTTCTGCTGTGACGTTGTTGACGGTACTTGACCACTTCTGCTGTGACGTTGTTGACGGTACTTGACCACTTCTGCTGTGACGTTGTTGACGGTACATGACCACTTCTGCTGTGACGTTGTTGACGGTACTTGACCACTTCTGCTGTGACGTTGTTGACGGTACTTGACCACTTCTGCTGTGACGTTGTTGACGGTACTTGACCACTTCTGCCATGACGTTGTTGACGGTACTTGACCACTTCTGCTGTGACGTTGTTGACGGTACTTGACCACTTCTGCCATGACGTTGTTGACGGTACTTGACCACTTCTGCCATGACGTTGTGACGGTACTTGACCACTTCTGCTGTGACGTTGTTGACGGTACTTGACCACTTCTGCCATGACGTTGTTGACGGTACTTGACCACTTCTGCCATGACGTTGTTGACGGTACTTGACCACTTCTGCTGTGACGTTGTTGGCAGAAGTGGTACTTGACCACTTCTGCCACGACGTTGTTGACGGTACTTGACCACTTCTGCCATGACGTTGTTGACGGTACTTGACCACTTCTGCTGTGACGTTGTTGACGGTACGTGACCACTTCTGCTGTGACGTTGTTGACGGTACTTGACCACTTCTGCCATGACGTTGTTGACGGTACCTGACCACTTCTGCCACGACGTTGTTGACGGTACTTGACCACTTCTGCCATGACGTTGTTGACGGTACTTGACCACTTCTGCCATGACGTTGTTTACGGTACTTGACCACTTCTGCTGTGACGTTGTTGACGGTACTTGACCACTTCTGCTGTGACGTTGTTGACGGTACTTGACCACTTCTGCTGTAACGTTGTTGACGGTACTTGACCACTTCTGCTGTGACGTTGTTGACGGTACTTGACCACTTCTGCTGTGACGTTGTTGACGGTACTTGACCACTTCTGCTGTGACGTTGTTGACGGTACTTGACCACTTCTGCTGTGAGTTTTTGACGGTACTTGACCACTTCTGCCATGACGTTGTTAACGGTACTTGACCACTTCTGCTGTGACGTTGTTGACGGTACTTGACCACTTCTGCCATGACGTTGTTGACGGTACTTGACCACTTCTGCCATGACGTTGTTGACGGTACTTGACCACTTCTGCTGTGACGTTGTTGGCAGAAGTGGTACTTGACCACTTCTGCCACGACGTTGTTGACGGTACTTGACCACTTCTGCCATGACGTTGTTGACGGTACTTGACCACTTCTGCCATGACGTTGTTGACGGTACTTGACCACTTCTGCTGTGACGTTGTTGACGGTACTTGACCACTTCTGCTGTGACATTGTTGACGGTACTTGACCACTTCTGCCACGACGTTGTTCACGGTACTTGACCACTTCTGCCATGACGTTGTTGACGGTACTTGACCACTTCTGCTGTGACGTTGTTGACGGTACTTGACCACTTCTGCTGTGACGTTGTTGACGGTACTTGACCACTTCTGCTGTGACGTTGTTGACGGTACTTGACCACTTCTGCTGTGACGTTGTTGACGGTACTTGACCACTTCTGCCATGACGTTGTTGACGGTACTTGACCACTTCTGCCATGACATTGTTGACGGTACTTGACCACTTCTGCTGTGACGTGTTGACGGTACTTGACCACTTCTGCTGTGACGTTGTTGACGGTACTTGACCACTTCTGCTGTGACGTTGTTGACGGTACTTGACCACTTCTGCCATGACGTTGTTGACGGTACTTGACCACTTCTGCTGTGACGTTGTTGACGGTACTTGACCACTTCTGCCATGACGTTGTTGACGGTACTTGACCACTTCTGCCATGACGTTGTTGACGGTACTTGACCACTTCTGCTGTGACGTTGTTGACGGTACTTGACCACTTCTGCTGTGACGTTGTTGACGGTACTTGACCACTTCTGCTGTGACGTTGATGACGGTACTTGACCACTTCTGCCATGACGTTGTTGACGGTACTTGACCACTTCTGCTGTGACGTTGTTGACGGTACTTGACCACTTCTGCTGTGACGTTGTTGACGGTACTTGACCACTCTGCTGTGACGTTGTTGACGGTACTTGACCACTTCTGCTGTGACGTTGTTGACGGTACTTGACCACTTCTGCTGTGACGTTGTTGACGGTACTTGACCACTTCTGCTGTGACGTTGTTGACGGTACTTGACCACTTCTGCTGTGACGTTGTTGACGGTACTTGACCACTTCTGCTGTGACGTTTTTGACGGTACTTGACCACTTCTGCTGTGACGTTGTTGACGGTACTTGACCACTTCTGCTGTGACGTTGTTGACGGTACTTGACCACTTCTGCTGTGACGTTGTTGACGGTACTTGACCACTTCTGCCATGACGTTGTTGACGGTACTTGACCACTTCTGCTGTGACGTTGTTGACGGTACTTGACCACTTCTGCCACGACGTTGTTGACGGTACTTGACCACTTCTGCCATGACGTTGTTGACGGTACTTGACCACTTCTGCTGTGACGGTGTTGACGGTACTTGACCACTTCTGCTGTGACGTGTTGACGGTACTTGACCACTTCTGCTGTGACGTTGTTGACGGTACTTGACCACTTCTGCTGTGACGTTGTTGACGGTACTTGTCACTTCTGCCATGACGTTTGTTGACGGTACTTGACCACTTCTGCCATGACGTTGTTGACGGTACTTGACCACTCTGCCATGACGTGTTGACGGTACTTGACCACTTCTGCCATGACGTTGTTGACGGTACTTGACCACTTCTGCTGTGACGTTGTTGACGGTACTTGACCACTTCTGCTGTGACGTTGTTGACGGTACTTGACCACTTCTGCATGACGTTGTTGACGGTACTTTGACCACTTCTGCTGTGACGGTGTTGACGGTACTTGACCACTTCTGCTGTGACGTTGTTGACGGTACTTGACCACTTCTGCTGTGACGTTGTTGACGGTACTTGACCACTTCTGCTGTGACGTTGTT
>WNGS01157609.1:186463-210229 GCA_020271785.1 Procambarus virginalis
CGGTACTTGACCACTTCTGCCTGACGTTGTTGACGGTACTTGACCACTTCTGCCATGACGTTGTTGACGGTACTTGACCACTTCTGCTGTGACTTTGTGACGGACTTGACCACTTCTACCATGACGTGTTGCGGTACTTGACCACTTCTGCCATGACGTTGTTGACGGTACTTGACCACTTCTTGCCATGACGTTGTTTGACGGTACTTGACCACTTCTGCCATGACTTGTGACGTACTTGACCACTTCTGCTGTGACGTTGTTGACGGTACTTGACCACTTCTGCCATGACGTTGTTGACGGTACTTGACCACTTCTGCCACGACGTTGTTGACGGTACTTGACCACTTCTGCATGACGTTGTTGACGGTACTTGACCACTTCTGCTGTGACGTTCTTGACGGTACTTGACCACTCTGCCATGACGTTGTTTGACGGTACTTGCCCACTTCTGCTTGACGTTGTTGACGGTACTTGACCACTTTCTGCTGTGACTTGTTGACGGTACTTGACCACTTCTGCTGTGACGTTGTGACGGTACTTGACCCTTCTGCTGTGACGTTGTTGACGGTACTTGACCACTTCTGCTGTGACGTTGTTGACGGTACTTGACCACTTCTGCTGTGACGTTGTTGACGGTACTTGACCACTTCTGCTGTGACGTTGTTGACGGTACTTGACCCCTTCTGCTGTGACGTTGTTGACGGTACTTGACCACTTCTGCTGTGACGTTGTTGACGGTACTTGACCACTTCTGCTGTGACGTTTGTGACGGTATTTGACCACTTCTGCCATGACGTTGTTGACGGTACTTGACCACTTCTGCTGTGACGTTGTTGACGGTACTTGACCACTTCTGCCATGACGTTGTTGACGGTACTTGACCACTTCTGCCATGACGTTGTTGACGGTACTTGACCACTTCTGCCATGACGTTGTTGACGGTACTTGACCACTTCTGCCATGACTTGTTGACGGTACTTGACCACTTCTGCTGTGACGTTGTTGACGGTACTTGACCACTTCTGCCATGACGTTGTTGACGGTACTTGACCACTTCTGCCACGACGTTGTTGACGGTACTTGACCACTTCTGCCATGACGTTTTTGACGGTACTTGACCACTTCTGCCATGACGTTGTTGACGGTACTTGACCACTTCTGCCATGACGTGTGTTGACGGTACTTGACCACTTCTGCTGTGACGTTGTTGACGGTACTTGCCACTTCTGCTGTGACGTTGTTGACGGTACTTGACCACTTCTGCTGTGACGTTGTTGACGGTACTTGACCACTTCTGCTGTGACGTTGTTGACGGTACTTGACCACTTCTGCTGTGACGTTTGTTGACGGTACTTGACCACTTCTGCTGTGACGTTGTTGACGGTACTTGACCACTTCTGCTGTGACGTTGTTGACGGTACTTGACCACTTCTGCTGTGACGTTGTTGACGGTACTTGACCACTTCTGCTGTGACGTTGTTGACGGTACTTGACCACTTCTGCTGTGACGTTGTTGACGGTACTTGACCCACTTCTGCCATGACGTTGTTGACGGTACTTGACCACTTCTGCTGTGACGTTGTTGACGGTACTTGACCACTTCTGCCATGACGTTGTTGACGGTACTTGACCACTTCTGCCATGACGTTGTTGACGGTACTTGACCACTTCTGCCATCGTGTGTTGACGGTACTTGACCACTTCTGCTGTGACTTGTTGACGGTACTTGACCACTTCTGCTGTGACGTTGTTGACGGTACTTGACCACTTCTGCTGTGACGTTGTTGACGGTACTTGACCACTTCTGCTTGACGTTTTTGACGGTACTTGACCACTTCTGCCATGACGTTTTTGTGACGGTACTTGACCACTTCTGCCATGACGTTGTTGACGGTACTTGACCACTTCTCTGTGACGTTGTTGACGGTACTTGACCACTTCTGCTGTGACGTTGTTGACGGTACTTGACCACTTCTGCTGTGACGTTGTTGACGGTACTTGACCACTTCTGCCATGACGTTTTGTTGACGGTACTTGACCACTTCTGCTGTGACGTTGTTGACGGTACTTGACCACTTCTGCCATGACGTTGTTGACGGTACTTGACCACTTCTGCCATGACGTTGTTGACGGTACTTGACCACTTCTGCTGTGACGTTGTTGACGGTACTTGACCACTTCTGCTGTGACGTTGTTGACGGTACTTGACCACTTCTGCTGTGACGTTGTGACGGTACTTGACCACTTCTGCTGTGACGTTGTTGACGGTACTTGACCACTTCTGCCATGACGTTGTTGACGGTACTTGACCACTTCTGCCATGACGTTGTTGACGGTACTTGACCACTTCTGCCATGACGTTGTTGACGGTACTTGACCACTTCTGCCATGACGTTGTTGACGGTACTTGACCACTTCTGCCATGACGTTGTTGACGGTACTTGACCACTTCTGCCATGACGTTGTTGACGGTACTTGACCACTTCTGCCATGACGTTGTTGACGGTACTTGACCACTTCTGCTGTGACGTTGTTGACGGTACTTGACCACTTCTGCTGTGACGTTGTTGACGGTACTTGACCACTTCTGCCATGACGTTGTTGACGGTACTTGACCACTTCTGCCATGACGTTGTTGACGGTACTTGACCACTTCTGCTGTGACGTTGTTGACGGTACTTGACCACTTCTGCTGTGACGTTGTTGACGGTACTTGACCACTTCTGCTGTGACGTTGTTGACGGTACTTGACCACTTCTGCTGTGACGTTGTTGACGGTACTTGACCACTTCTGCTGTGACGTTGTTGACGGTACTTGACCACTTCTGCCATGACGTTGTTGACGGTACTTGACCACTTCTGCCATGACGTTGTTGACGGTACTTGACCACTTCTGCTGTGACGTTGTTGACGGTACTTGACCACTTCTGCTGTGACGTTGTTGACGGTACTTGACCACTTCTGCTGTGACGTTGTTGACGGTACTTGACCACTTCTGCCATGACGTTGTTGACGGTACTTGACCACTTCTGCTGTGACGTTGTTGACGGTACTTGACCACTTCTGCTGTGACGTTGTTGACGGTACTTGACCACTTCTGCCATGACGTTGTTGACGGTACTTGACCACTTCTGCCATGACGTTGTTGACGGTACTTGACCACTTCTGCCATGACGTTGTTGACGGTACTTGACCACTTCTGCTGTGACGTTGTTGACGGTACTTGACCACTTCTGCCATGACGTTGTTGACGGTACTTGACCACTTCTGCCATGACGTTGTTGACGGTACTTGACCACTTCTGCCATGACGTTGTTGACGGTACTTGACCACTTCTGCCATGACGTTGTTGACGGTACTTGACCACTTCTGCCATGACGTTGTTGACGGTACTTGACCACTTCTGCTGTGACGTTGTTGACGGTACTTGACCACTTCTGCTGTGACGTTGTTGACGGTACTTGACCACTTCTGCTGTGACGTTGTTGACGGTACTTGACCACTTCTGCTGTGACGTTGTTGACGGTACTTGACCACTTCTGCTGTGACGTTGTTGACGGTACTTGACCACTTCTGCTGTGACGTTGTTGACGGTACTTGACCACTTCTGCTGTGACGTTGTTGACGGTACTTGACCACTTCTGCTGTGACGTTGTTGACGGTACTTGACCACTTCTGCTGTGACGTTGTTGACGGTACTTGACCACTTCTGCTGTGACGTTGTTGACGGTACTTGACCACTTCTGCCATGACGTTGTTGACGGTACTTGACCACTTCTGCTGTGACGTTGTTGACGGTACTTGACCACTTCTGCCATGACGTTGTTGACGGTACTTGACCACTTCTGCTGTGACGTTGTTGACGGTACTTGACCACTTCTGCCATGACGTTGTTGACGGTACTTGACCACTTCTGCTGTGACGTTGTTGACGGTACTTGACCACTTCTGCTGTGACGTTGTTGACGGTACTTGACCACTTCTGCTGTGACGTTGTTGACGGTACTTGACCACTTCTGCTGTGACGTTGTTGACGGTACTTGACCACTTCTGCTGTGACGTTGTTGACGGTACTTGACCACTTCTGCCATGACGTTGTTGACGGTACTTGACCACTTCTGCTGTGACGTTGTTGACGGTACTTGACCACTTCTGCTGTGACGTTGTTGACGGTACTTGACCACTTCTGCTGTGACGTTGTTGACGGTACTTGACCACTTCTGCCATGACGTTGTTGACGGTACTTGACCACTTCTGCTGTGACGTTGTTGACGGTACTTGACCACTTCTGCCATGACGTTGTTGACGGTACTTGACCACTTCTGCTGTGACGTTGTTGACGGTACTTGACCACTTCTGCTGTGACGTTGTTGACGGTACTTGACCACTTCTGCTGTGACGTTGTTGACGGTACTTGACCACTTCTGCTGTGACGTTGTTGACGGTACTTGACCACTTCTGCTGTGACGTTGTTGACGGTACTTGACCACTTCTGCCATGACGTTGTTGACGGTACTTGACCACTTCTGCTGTGACGTTGTTGACGGTACTTGACCACTTCTGCTGTGACGTTGTTGACGGTACTTGACCACTTCTGCTGTGACGTTGTTGACGGTACTTGACCACTTCTGCCATGACGTTGTTGACGGTACTTGACCACTTCTGCTGTGACGTTGTTGACGGTACTTGACCACTTCTGCCATGACGTTGTTGACGGTACTTGACCACTTCTGCCATGACGTTGTTGACGGTACTTGACCACTTCTGCTGTGACGTTGTTGACGGTACTTGACCACTTCTGCTGTGACGTTGTTGACGGTACTTGACCACTTCTGCTGTGACGTTGTTGACGGTACTTGACCACTTCTGCTGTGACGTTGTTGACGGTACTTGACCACTTCTGCTGTGACGTTGTTGACGGTACTTGACCACTTCTGCTGTGACGTTGTTGACGGTACTTGACCACTTCTGCTGTGACGTTGTTGACGGTACTTGACCACTTCTGCTGTGACGTTGTTGACGGTACTTGACCACTTCTGCCATGACGTTGTTGACGGTACTTGACCACTTCTGCTGTGACGTTGTTGACGGTACTTGACCACTTCTGCTGTGACGTTGTTGACGGTACTTGACCACTTCTGCTGTGACGTTGTTGACGGTACTTGACCACTTCTGCTGTGACGTTGTTGACGGTACTTGACCACTTCTGCTGTGACGTTGTTGACGGTACTTGACCACTTCTGCTGTGACGTTGTTGACGGTACTTGACCACTTCTGCTGTGACGTTGTTGACGGTACTTGACCACTTCTGCCATGACGTTGTTGACGGTACTTGACCACTTCTGCTGTGACGTTGTTGACGGTACTTGACCACTTCTGCCATGACGTTGTTGACGGTACTTGACCACTTCTGCTGTGACGTTGTTGACGGTACTTGACCACTTCTGCTGTGACGTTGTTGACGGTACTTGACCACTTCTGCATGACGTTGTTGACGGTACTTGACCACTTCTGCCATGACGTTGTTGACGGTACTTGACCACTTCTGCCATGACGTTGTTGACGGTACTTGACCACTTCTGCCATGACGTTGTTGACGGTACTTGACCACTTCTGCTGTGACGTTGTTGACGGTACTTGACCACTTCTGCCATGACGTTGTTGACGGTACTTGACCACTTCTGCCATGACGTTGTTGACGGTACTTGACCACTTCTGCCATGACGTTGTTGACGGTACTTGACCACTTCTGCTGTGACGTTGTTGACGGTACTTGACCACTTCTGCCATGACGTTGTTGACGGTACTTGACCACTTCTGCTGTGACGTTGTTGACGGTACTTGACCACTTCTGCTGTGACGTTGTTGACGGTACTTGACCACTTCTGCTGTGACGTTGTTGACGGTACTTGACCACTTCTGCTGTGACGTTGTTGACGGTACTTGACCACTTCTGCTGTGACGTTGTTGACGGTACTTGACCACTTCTGCTGTGACGTTGTTGACGGTACTTGACCACTTCTGCTGTGACGTTGTTGACGGTACTTGACCACTTCTGCTGTGACGTTGTTGACGGTACTTGACCACTTCTGCTGTGACGTTGTTGACGGTACTTGACCACTTCTGCATGACGTTGTTGACGGTACTTGACCACTTCTGCTGTGACGTTGTTGACGGTACTTGACCACTTCTGCTGTGACGTTGTTGACGGTACTTGACCACTTCTGCTGTGACGTTGTTGACGGTACTTGACCACTTCTGCTGTGACGTTGTTGACGGTACTTGACCACTTCTGCTGTGACGTTGTTGACGGTACTTGACCACTTCTGCCATGACGTTGTTGACGGTACTTGACCACTTCTGCTGTGACGTTGTTGACGGTACTTGACCACTTCTGCTGTGACGTTGTTGACGGTACTTGACCACTTCTGCTGTGACGTTGTTGACGGTACTTGACCACTTCTGCTGTGACGTTGTTGACGGTACTTGACCACTTCTGCTGTGACGTTGTTGACGGTACTTGACCACTTCTGCTGTGACGTTGTTGACGGTACTTGACCACTTCTGCTGTGACGTTGTTGACGGTACTTGACCACTTCTGCTGTGACGTTGTTGACGGTACTTGACCACTTCTGCTGTGACGTTGTTGACGGTACTTGACCACTTCTGCTGTGACGTTGTTGACGGTACTTGACCACTTCTGCTGTGACGTTGTTGACGGTACTTGACCACTTCTGCTGTGACGTTGTTGACGGTACTTGACCACTTCTGCTGTGACGTTGTTGACGGTACTTGACCACTTCTGCTGTGACGTTGTTGACGGTACTTGACCACTTCTGCTGTGACGTTGTTGACGGTACTTGACCACTTCTGCCATGACGTTGTTGACGGTACTTGACCACTTCTGCTGTGACGTTGTTGACGGTACTTGACCACTTCTGCTGTGACGTTGTTGACGGTACTTGACCACTTCTGCCATGACGTTGTTGACGGTACTTGACCACTTCTGCTGTGACGTTGTTGACGGTACTTGACCACTTCTGCATGACGTTGTTGACGGTACTTGACCACTTCTGCCATGACGTTGTTGACGGTACTTGACCACTTCTGCTGTGACGTTGTTGACGGTACTTGACCACTTCTGCTGTGACGTTGTTGACGGTACTTGACCACTTCTGCTGTGACGTTGTTGACGGTACTTGACCACTTCTGCCATGACGTTGTTGACGGTACTTGACCACTTCTGCTGTGACGTTGTTGACGGTACTTGACCACTTCTGCCATGACGTTGTTGACGGTACTTGACCACTTCTGCCATGACGTTGTTGACGGTACTTGACCACTTCTGCTGTGACGTTGTTGACGGTACTTGACCACTTCTGCTGTGACGTTGTTGACGGTACTTGACCACTTCTGCTGTGACGTTGTTGACGGTACTTGACCACTTCTGCTGTGACGTTGTTGACGGTACTTGACCACTTCTGCTGTGACGTTGTTGACGGTACTTGACCACTTCTGCTGTGACGTTGTTGACGGTACTTGACCACTTCTGCTGTGACGTTGTTGACGGTACTTGACCACTTCTGCTGTGACGTTGTTGACGGTACTTGACCACTTCTGCTGTGACGTTGTTGACGGTACTTGACCACTTCTGCTGTGACGTTGTTGACGGTACTTGACCACTTCTGCTGTGACGTTGTTGACGGTACTTGACCACTTCTGCTGTGACGTTGTTGACGGTACTTGACCACTTCTGCTGACGTTGTTGACGGTACTTGTGACGTTGTTGACGGTACTTGACCACTTCTGCTGTGACGTTGTTGACGGTACTTGACCACTTCTGCCATGACGTTGTTGACGGTACTTGACCACTTCTGCTGTGACGTTGTTGACGGTACTTGACCACTTCTGCTGTGACGTTGTTGACGGTACTTGACCACTTCTGCTGTGACGTTGTTGACGGTACTTGACCACTTCTGCTGTGACGTTGTTGACGGTACTTGACCACTTCTGCTGTGACGTTGTTGACGGTACTTGACCACTTCTGCCATGACGTTGTTGACGGTACTTGACCACTTCTGCTGTGACGTTGTTGACGGTACTTGACCACTTCTGCTGTGACGTTGTTGACGGTACTTGACCACTTCTGCTGTGACGTTGTTGACGGTACTTGACCACTTCTGCTGTGACGTTGTTGACGGTACTTGACCACTTCTGCTGTGACGTTGTTGACGGTACTTGACCACTTCTGCTGTGACGTTGTTGACGGTACTTGACCACTTCTGCTGTGACGTTGTTGACGGTACTTGACCACTTCTGCCATGACGTTGTTGACGGTACTTGACCACTTCTGCCATGACGTTGTTGACGGTACTTGACCACTTCTGCCATGACGTTGTTGACGGTACTTGACCACTTCTGCTGTGACGTTGTTGACGGTACTTGACCACTTCTGCCATGACGTTGTTGACGGTACTTGACCACTTCTGCATGACGTTGTTGACGGTACTTGACCACTTCTGCCATGACGTTGTTGACGGTACTTGACCACTTCTGCCATGACGTTGTTGACGGTACTTGACCACTTCTGCCATGACGTTGTTGACGGTACTTGACCACTTCTGCTGTGACGTTGTTGACGGTACTTGACCACTTCTGCTGTGACGTTGTTGACGGTACTTGACCACTTCTGCTGTGACGTTGTTGACGGTACTTGACCACTTCTGCCATGACGTTGTTGACGGTACTTGACCACTTCTGCTGTGACGTTGTTGACGGTACTTGACCACTTCTGCTGTGACGTTGTTGACGGTACTTGACCACTTCTGCTGTGACGTTGTTGACGGTACTTGACCACTTCTGCTGTGACGTTGTTGACGGTACTTGACCACTTCTGCTGTGACGTTGTTGACGGTACTTGACCACTTCTGCCATGACGTTGTTGACGGTACTTGACCACTTCTGCTGTGACGTTGTTGACGGTACTTGACCACTTCTGCTGTGACGTTGTTGACGGTACTTGACCACTTCTGCTGTGACGTTGTTGACGGTACTTGACCACTTCTGCTGTGACGTTGTTGACGGTACTTGACCACTTCTGCTGTGACGTTGTTGACGGTACTTGACCACTTCTGCTGTGACGTTGTTGACGGTACTTGACCACTTCTGCTGTGACGTTGTTGACGGTACTTGACCACTTCTGCTGTGACGTTGTTGACGGTACTTGACCACTTCTGCTGTGACGTTGTTGACGGTACTTGACCACTTCTGCTGTGACGTTGTTGACGGTACTTGACCACTTCTGCTGTGACGTTGTTGACGGTACTTGACCACTTCTGCCATGACGTTGTTGACGGTACTTGACCACTTCTGCCATGACGTTGTTGACGGTACTTGACCACTTCTGCTGTGACGTTGTTGACGGTACTTGACCACTTCTGCCATGACGTTGTTGACGGTACTTGACCACTTCTGCTGTGACGTTGTTGACGGTACTTGACCACTTCTGCTGTGACGTTGTTGACGGTACTTGACCACTTCTGCTGTGACGTTGTTGACGGTACTTGACCACTTCTGCCATGACGTTGTTGACGGTACTTGACCACTTCTGCTGTGACGTTGTTGACGGTACTTGACCACTTCTGCTGTGACGTTGTTGACGGTACTTGACCACTTCTGCTGTGACGTTGTTGACGGTACTTGACCACTTCTGCTGTGACGTTGTTGACGGTACTTGACCACTTCTGCCATGACGTTGTTGACGGTACTTGACCACTTCTGCTGTGACGTTGTTGACGGTACTTGACCACTTCTGCTGTGACGTTGTTGACGGTACTTGACCACTTCTGCTGTGACGTTGTTGACGGTACTTGACCACTTCTGCTGTGACGTTGTTGACGGTACTTGACCACTTCTGCCATGACGTTGTTGACGGTACTTGACCACTTCTGCTGTGACGTTGTTGACGGTACTTGACCACTTCTGCCATGACGTTGTTGACGGTACTTGACCACTTCTGCTGTGACGTTGTTGACGGTACTTGACCACTTCTGCCATGACGTTGTTGACGGTACTTGACCACTTCTGCTGTGACGTTGTTGACGGTACTTGACCACTTCTGCTGTGACGTTGTTGACGGTACTTGACCACTTCTGCTGTGACGTTGTTGACGGTACTTGACCACTTCTGCTGTGACGTTGTTGACGGTACTTGACCACTTCTGCTGTGACGTTGTTGACGGTACTTGACCACTTCTGCTGTGACGTTGTTGACGGTACTTGACCACTTCTGCTGTGACGTTGTTGACGGTACTTGACCACTTCTGCCATGACGTTGTTGACGGTACTTGACCACTTCTGCTGTGACGTTGTTGACGGTACTTGACCACTTCTGCCATGACGTTGTTGACGGTACTTGACCACTTCTGCTGTGACGTTGTTGACGGTACTTGACCACTTCTGCTGTGACGTTGTTGACGGTACTTGACCACTTCTGCTGTGACGTTGTTGACGGTACTTGACCACTTCTGCTGTGACGTTGTTGACGGTACTTGACCACTTCTGCTGTGACGTTGTTGACGGTACTTGACCACTTCTGCTGTGACGTTGTTGACGGTACTTGACCACTTCTGCTGTGACGTTGTTGACGGTACTTGACCACTTCTGCTGTGACGTTGTTGACGGTACTTGACCACTTCTGCTGTGACGTTGTTGACGGTACTTGACCACTTCTGCTGTGACGTTGTTGACGGTACTTGACCACTTCTGCTGTGACGTTGTTGACGGTACTTGACCACTTCTGCTGTGACGTTGTTGACGGTACTTGACCACTTCTGCTGTGACGTTGTTGACGGTACTTGACCACTTCTGCTGTGACGTTGTTGACGGTACTTGACCACTTCTGCTGTGACGTTGTTGACGGTACTTGACCACTTCTGCTGTGACGTTGTTGACGGTACTTGACCACTTCTGCTGTGACGTTGTTGACGGTACTTGACCACTTCTGCTGTGACGTTGTTGACGGTACTTGACCACTTCTGCTGTGACGTTGTTGACGGTACTTGACCACTTCTGCTGTGACGTTGTTGACGGTACTTGACCACTTCTGCTGTGACGTTGTTGACGGTACTTGACCACTTCTGCTGTGACGTTGTTGACGGTACTTGACCACTTCTGCTGTGACGTTGTTGACGGTACTTGACCACTTCTGCTGTGACGTTGTTGACGGTACTTGACCACTTCTGCTGTGACGTTGTTGACGGTACTTGACCACTTCTGCCATGACGTTGTTGACGGTACTTGACCACTTCTGCTGTGACGTTGTTGACGGTACTTGACCACTTCTGCCATGACGTTGTTGACGGTACTTGACCACTTCTGCTGTGACGTTGTTGACGGTACTTGACCACTTCTGCTGTGACGTTGTTGACGGTACTTGACCACTTCTGCTGTGACGTTGTTGACGGTACTTGACCACTTCTGCCATGACGTTGTTGACGGTACTTGACCACTTCTGCTGTGACGTTGTTGACGGTACTTGACCACTTCTGCTGTGACGTTGTTGACGGTACTTGACCACTTCTGCTGTGACGTTGTTGACGGTACTTGACCACTTCTGCTGTGACGTTGTTGACGGTACTTGACCACTTCTGCTGTGACGTTGTTGACGGTACTTGACCACTTCTGCTGTGACGTTGTTGACGGTACTTGACCACTTCTGCTGTGACGTTGTTGACGGTACTTGACCACTTCTGCTGTGACGTTGTTGACGGTACTTGACCACTTCTGCTGTGACGTTGTTGACGGTACTTGACCACTTCTGCTGTGACGTTGTTGACGGTACTTGACCACTTCTGCTGTGACGTTGTTGACGGTACTTGACCACTTCTGCTGTGACGTTGTTGACGGTACTTGACCACTTCTGCTGTGACGTTGTTGACGGTACTTGACCACTTCTGCTGTGACGTTGTTGACGGTACTTGACCACTTCTGCTGTGACGTTGTTGACGGTACTTGACCACTTCTGCCATGACGTTGTTGACGGTACTTGACCACTTCTGCTGTGACGTTGTTGACGGTACTTGACCACTTCTGCTGTGACGTTGTTGACGGTACTTGACCACTTCTGCTGTGACGTTGTTGACGGTACTTGACCACTTCTGCTGTGACGTTGTTGACGGTACTTGACCACTTCTGCTGTGACGTTGTTGACGGTACTTGACCACTTCTGCTGTGACGTTGTTGACGGTACTTGACCACTTCTGCTGTGACGTTGTTGACGGTACTTGACCACTTCTGCTGTGACGTTGTTGACGGTACTTGACCACTTCTGCTGTGACGTTGTTGACGGTACTTGACCACTTCTGCTGTGACGTTGTTGACGGTACTTGACCACTTCTGCCATGACGTTGTTGACGGTACTTGACCACTTCTGCCATGACGTTGTTGACGGTACTTGACCACTTCTGCTGTGACGTTGTTGACGGTACTTGACCACTTCTGCTGTGACGTTGTTGACGGTACTTGACCACTTCTGCTGTGACGTTGTTGACGGTACTTGACCACTTCTGCTGTGACGTTGTTGACGGTACTTGACCACTTCTGCTGTGACGTTGTTGACGGTACTTGACCACTTCTGCTGTGACGTTGTTGACGGTACTTGACCACTTCTGCTGTGACGTTGTTGACGGTACTTGACCACTTCTGCTGTGACGTTGTTGACGGTACTTGACCACTTCTGCTGTGACGTTGTTGACGGTACTTGACCACTTCTGCTGTGACGTTGTTGACGGTACTTGACCACTTCTGCTGTGACGTTGTTGACGGTACTTGACCACTTCTGCTGTGACGTTGTTGACGGTACTTGACCACTTCTGCCATGACGTTGTTGACGGTACTTGACCACTTCTGCATGACGTTGTTGACGGTACTTGACCACTTCTGCTGTGACGTTGTTGACGGTACTTGACCACTTGCTGTGACGTTGTTGACGGTACTTGACCACTTCTGCCATGACGTTGTTGACGGTACTTGACCACTTCTGCTGTGACGTTGTTGACGGTACTTGACCACTTCTGCTGTGACGTTGTTGACGGTACTTGACCACTTCTGCTGTGACGTTGTTGACGGTACTTGACCACTTCTGCTGTGACGTTGTTGACGGTACTTGACCACTTCTGCTGTGACGTTGTTGACGGTACTTGACCACTTCTGCTGTGACGTTGTTGACGGTACTTGACCACTTCTGCTGTGACGTTGTTGACGGTACTTGACCACTTCTGCCATGACGTTGTTGACGGTACTTGACCACTTCTGCTGTGACGTTGTTGACGGTACTTGACCACTTCTGCCATGACGTTGTTGACGGTACTTGACCACTTCTGCTGTGACGTTGTTGACGGTACTTGACCACTTCTGCTGTGACGTTGTTGACGGTACTTGACCACTTCTGCTGTGACGTTGTTGACGGTACTTGACCACTTCTGCCATGACGTTGTTGACGGTACTTGACCACTTCTGCTGTGACGTTGTTGACGGTACTTGACCACTTCTGCTGTGACGTTGTTGACGGTACTTGACCACTTCTGCTGTGACGTTGTTGACGGTACTTGACCACTTCTGCTGTGACGTTGTTGACGGTACTTGACCACTTCTGCCATGACGTTGTTGACGGTACTTGACCACTTCTGCCATGACGTTGTTGACGGTACTTGACCACTTCTGCTGTGACGTTGTTGACGGTACTTGACCACTTCTGCTGTGACGTTGTTGACGGTACTTGACCACTTCTGCTGTGACGTTGTTGACGGTACTTGACCACTTCTGCTGTGACGTTGTTGACGGTACTTGACCACTTCTGCTGTGACGTTGTTGACGGTACTTGACCACTTCTGCCATGACGTTGTTGACGGTACTTGACCACTTCTGCTGTGACGTTGTTGACGGTACTTGACCACTTCTGCCATGACGTTGTTGACGGTACTTGACCACTTCTGCTGTGACGTTGTTGACGGTACTTGACCACTTCTGCTGTGACGTTGTTGACGGTACTTGACCACTTCTGCTGTGACGTTGTTGACGGTACTTGACCACTTCTGCTGTGACGTTGTTGACGGTACTTGACCACTTCTGCTGTGACGTTGTTGACGGTACTTGACCACTTCTGCTGTGACGTTGTTGACGGTACTTGACCACTTCTGCTGTGACGTTGTTGACGGTACTTGACCACTTCTGCTGTGACGTTGTTGACGGTACTTGACCACTTCTGCTGTGACGTTGTTGACGGTACTTGACCACTTCTGCTGTGACGTTGTTGACGGTACTTGACCACTTCTGCTGTGACGTTGTTGACGGTACTTGACCACTTCTGCTGTGACGTTGTTGACGGTACTTGACCACTTCTGCTGTGACGTTGTTGACGGTACTTGACCACTTCTGCTGTGACGTTGTTGACGGTACTTGACCACTTCTGCTGTGACGTTGTTGACGGTACTTGACCACTTCTGCATGACGTTGTTGACGGTACTTGACCACTTCTGCTGTGACGTTGTTGACGGTACTTGACCACTTCTGCTGTGACGTTGTTGACGGTACTTGACCACTTCTGCTGTGACGTTGTTGACGGTACTTGACCACTTCTGCTGTGACGTTGTTGACGGTACTTGACCACTTCTGCTGTGACGTTGTTGACGGTACTTGACCACTTCTGCTGTGACGTTGTTGACGGTACTTGACCACTTCTGCTGTGACGTTGTTGACGGTACTTGACCACTTCTGCTGTGACGTTGTT
This sequence comes from Procambarus virginalis, assembly GCA_020271785.1. NCBI lineage: Eukaryota > Metazoa > Arthropoda > Malacostraca > Decapoda > Cambaridae > Procambarus > Procambarus virginalis. Next base: position 201,253 of record WNGS01157609.1, read on the forward strand.
GACGGTACTTGACCACTTCTGCTGTGACGTTGTTGACGGTACTTGACCACTTCTGCTGTGACGTTGTTGACGGTACTTGACCACTTCTGCCATGACGTTGTTGACGGTACTTGACCACTTCTGCTGTGACGTTGTTGACGGTACTTGACCACTTCTGCTGTGACGTTGTTGACGGTACTTGACCACTTCTGCTGTGACGTTGTTGACGGTACTTGACCACTTCTGCTGTGACGTTGTTGACGGTACTTGACCACTTCTGCTGTGACGTTGTTGACGGTACTTGACCACTTCTGCTGTGACGTTGTTGACGGTACTTGACCACTTCTGCTGTGACGTTGTTGACGGTACTTGACCACTTCTGCCATGACGTTGTTGACGGTACTTGACCACTTCTGCTGTGACGTTGTTGACGGTACTTGACCACTTCTGCTGTGACGTTGTTGACGGTACTTGACCACTTCTGCTGTGACGTTGTTGACGGTACTTGACCACTTCTGCTGTGACGTTGTTGACGGTACTTGACCACTTCTGCTGTGACGTTGTTGACGGTACTTGACCACTTCTGCTGTGACGTTGTTGACGGTACTTGACCACTTCTGCCATGACGTTGTTGACGGTACTTGACCACTTCTGCTGTGACGTTGTTGACGGTACTTGACCACTTCTGCTGTGACGTTGTTGACGGTACTTGACCACTTCTGCTGTGACGTTGTTGACGGTACTTGACCACTTCTGCTGTGACGTTGTTGACGGTACTTGACCACTTCTGCTGTGACGTTGTTGACGGTACTTGACCACTTCTGCTGTGACGTTGTTGACGGTACTTGACCACTTCTGCTGTGACGTTGTTGACGGTACTTGACCACTTCTGCTGTGACGTTGTTGACGGTACTTGACCACTTCTGCCATGACGTTGTTGACGGTACTTGACCACTTCTGCTGTGACGTTGTTGACGGTACTTGACCACTTCTGCCATGACGTTGTTGACGGTACTTGACCACTTCTGCCATGACGTTGTTGACGGTACTTGACCACTTCTGCTGTGACGTTGTTGACGGTACTTGACCACTTCTGCCATGACGTTGTTGACGGTACTTGACCACTTCTGCTGTGACGTTGTTGACGGTACTTGACCACTTCTGCTGTGACGTTGTTGACGGTACTTGACCACTTCTGCCATGACGTTGTTGACGGTACTTGACCACTTCTGCCATGACGTTGTTGACGGTACTTGACCACTTCTGCCATGACGTTGTTGACGGTACTTGACCACTTCTGCTGTGACGTTGTTGACGGTACTTGACCACTTCTGCCATGACGTTGTTGACGGTACTTGACCACTTCTGCCATGACGTTGTTGACGGTACTTGACCACTTCTGCATGACGTTGTTGACGGTACTTGACCACTTCTGCTGTGACGTTGTTGACGGTACTTGACCACTTCTGCTGTGACGTTGTTGACGGTACTTGACCACTTCTGCCATGACGTTGTTGACGGTACTTGACCACTTCTGCCATGACGTTGTTGACGGTACTTGACCACTTCTGCCATGACGTTGTTGACGGTACTTGACCACTTCTGCTGTGACGTTGTTGACGGTACTTGACCACTTCTGCTGTGACGTTGTTGACGGTACTTGACCACTTCTGCTGTGACGTTGTTGACGGTACTTGACCACTTCTGCTGTGACGTTGTTGACGGTACTTGACCACTTCTGCTGTGACGTTGTTGACGGTACTTGACCACTTCTGCTGTGACGTTGTTGACGGTACTTGACCACTTCTGCTGTGACGTTGTTGACGGTACTTGACCACTTCTGCTGTGACGTTGTTGACGGTACTTGACCACTTCTGCTGTGACGTTGTTGACGGTACTTGACCACTTCTGCTGTGACGTTGTTGACGGTACTTGACCACTTCTGCTGTGACGTTGTTGACGGTACTTGACCACTTCTGCTGTGACGTTGTTGACGGTACTTGACCACTTCTGCCATGACGTTGTTGACGGTACTTGACCACTTCTGCTGTGACGTTGTTGACGGTACTTGACCACTTCTGCCATGACGTTGTTGACGGTACTTGACCACTTCTGCCATGACGTTGTTGACGGTACTTGACCACTTCTGCTGTGACGTTGTTGACGGTACTTGACCACTTCTGCCATGACGTTGTTGACGGTACTTGACCACTTCTGCTGTGACGTTGTTGACGGTACTTGACCACTTCTGCTGTGACGTTGTTGACGGTACTTGACCACTTCTGCTGTGACGTTGTTGACGGTACTTGACCACTTCTGCTGTGACGTTGTTGACGGTACTTGACCACTTCTGCTGTGACGTTGTTGACGGTACTTGACCACTTCTGCTGTGACGTTGTTGACGGTACTTGACCACTTCTGCTGTGACGTTGTTGACGGTACTTGACCACTTCTGCTGTGACGTTGTTGACGGTACTTGACCACTTCTGCTGTGACGTTGTTGACGGTACTTGACCACTTCTGCCATGACGTTGTTGACGGTACTTGACCACTTCTGCTGTGACGTTGTTGACGGTACTTGACCACTTCTGCTGTGACGTTGTTGACGGTACTTGACCACTTCTGCTGTGACGTTGTTGACGGTACTTGACCACTTCTGCTGTGACGTTGTTGACGGTACTTGACCACTTCTGCTGTGACGTTGTTGACGGTACTTGACCACTTCTGCTGTGACGTTGTTGACGGTACTTGACCACTTCTGCTGTGACGTTGTTGACGGTACTTGACCACTTCTGCTGTGACGTTGTTGACGGTACTTGACCACTTCTGCTGTGACGTTGTTGACGGTACTTGACCACTTCTGCTGTGACGTTGTTGACGGTACTTGACCACTTCTGCTGTGACGTTGTTGACGGTACTTGACCACTTCTGCTGTGACGTTGTTGACGGTACTTGACCACTTCTGCTGTGACGTTGTTGACGGTACTTGACCACTTCTGCTGTGACGTTGTTGACGGTACTTGACCACTTCTGCTGTGACGTTGTTGACGGTACTTGACCACTTCTGCTGTGACGTTGTTGACGGTACTTGACCACTTCTGCATGACGTTGTTGACGGTACTTGACCACTTCTGCTGTGACGTTGTTGACGGTACTTGACCACTTCTGCTGTGACGTTGTTGACGGTACTTGACCACTTCTGCTGTGACGTTGTTGACGGTACTTGACCACTTCTGCTGTGACGTTGTTGACGGTACTTGACCACTTCTGCTGTGACGTTGTTGACGGTACTTGACCACTTCTGCTGTGACGTTGTTGACGGTACTTGACCACTTCTGCTGTGACGTTGTTGACGGTACTTGACCACTTCTGCTGTGACGTTGTTGACGGTACTTGACCACTTCTGCTGTGACGTTGTTGACGGTACTTGACCACTTCTGCTGTGACGTTGTTGACGGTACTTGACCACTTCTGCCATGACGTTGTTGACGGTACTTGACCACTTCTGCCATGACGTTGTTGACGGTACTTGACCACTTCTGCATGACGTTGTTGACGGTACTTGACCACTTCTGCCATGACGTTGTTGACGGTACTTGACCACTTCTGCTGTGACGTTGTTGACGGTACTTGACCACTTCTGCTGTGACGTTGTTGACGGTACTTGACCACTTCTGCCATGACGTTGTTGACGGTACTTGACCACTTCTGCCATGACGTTGTTGACGGTACTTGACCACTTCTGCTGTGACGTTGTTGACGGTACTTGACCACTTCTGCTGTGACGTTGTTGACGGTACTTGACCACTTCTGCTGTGACGTTGTTGACGGTACTTGACCACTTCTGCTGTGACGTTGTTGACGGTACTTGACCACTTCTGCCATGACGTTGTTGACGGTACTTGACCACTTCTGCTGTGACGTTGTTGACGGTACTTGACCACTTCTGCTGTGACGTTGTTGACGGTACTTGACCACTTCTGCTGTGACGTTGTTGACGGTACTTGACCACTTCTGCTGTGACGTTGTTGACGGTACTTGACCACTTCTGCTGTGACGTTGTTGACGGTACTTGACCACTTCTGCTGTGACGTTGTTGACGGTACTTGACCACTTCTGCTGTGACGTTGTTGACGGTACTTGACCACTTCTGCTGTGACGTTGTTGACGGTACTTGACCACTTCTGCCATGACGTTGTTGACGGTACTTGACCACTTCTGCTGTGACGTTGTTGACGGTACTTGACCACTTCTGCTGTGACGTTGTTGACGGTACTTGACCACTTCTGCTGTGACGTTGTTGACGGTACTTGACCACTTCTGCTGTGACGTTGTTGACGGTACTTGACCACTTCTGCTGTGACGTTGTTGACGGTACTTGACCACTTCTGCTGTGACGTTGTTGACGGTACTTGACCACTTCTGCTGTGACGTTGTTGACGGTACTTGACCACTTCTGCTGTGACGTTGTTGACGGTACTTGACCACTTCTGCTGTGACGTTGTTGACGGTACTTGACCACTTCTGCTGTGACGTTGTTGACGGTACTTGACCACTTCTGCTGTGACGTTGTTGACGGTACTTGACCACTTCTGCTGTGACGTTGTTGACGGTACTTGACCACTTCTGCTGTGACGTTGTTGACGGTACTTGACCACTTCTGCTGTGACGTTGTTGACGGTACTTGACCACTTCTGCCATGACGTTGTTGACGGTACTTGACCACTTCTGCTGTGACGTTGTTGACGGTACTTGACCACTTCTGCTGTGACGTTGTTGACGGTACTTGACCACTTCTGCTGTGACGTTGTTGACGGTACTTGACCACTTCTGCTGTGACGTTGTTGACGGTACTTGACCACTTCTGCTGTGACGTTGTTGACGGTACTTGACCACTTCTGCCATGACGTTGTTGACGGTACTTGACCACTTCTGCTGTGACGTTGTTGACGGTACTTGACCACTTCTGCTGTGACGTTGTTGACGGTACTTGACCACTTCTGCTGTGACGTTGTTGACGGTACTTGACCACTTCTGCCATGACGTTGTTGACGGTACTTGACCACTTCTGCATGACGTTGTTGACGGTACTTGACCACTTCTGCTGTGACGTTGTTGACGGTACTTGACCACTTCTGCCATGACGTTGTTGACGGTACTTGACCACTTCTGCTGTGACGTTGTTGACGGTACTTGACCACTTCTGCTGTGACGTTGTTGACGGTACTTGACCACTTCTGCTGTGACGTTGTTGACGGTACTTGACCACTTCTGCCATGACGTTGTTGACGGTACTTGACCACTTCTGCTGTGACGTTGTTGACGGTACTTGACCACTTCTGCTGTGACGTTGTTGACGGTACTTGACCACTTCTGCCATGACGTTGTTGACGGTACTTGACCACTTCTGCTGTGACGTTGTTGACGGTACTTGACCACTTCTGCTGTGACGTTGTTGACGGTACTTGACCACTTCTGCTGTGACGTTGTTGACGGTACTTGACCACTTCTGCTGTGACGTTGTTGACGGTACTTGACCACTTCTGCTGTGACGTTGTTGACGGTACTTGACCACTTCTGCTGTGACGTTGTTGACGGTACTTGACCACTTCTGCCATGACGTTGTTGACGGTACTTGACCACTTCTGCTGTGACGTTGTTGACGGTACTTGACCACTTCTGCCATGACGTTGTTGACGGTACTTGACCACTTCTGCTGTGACGTTGTTGACGGTACTTGACCACTTCTGCCATGACGTTGTTGACGGTACTTGACCACTTCTGCTGTGACGTTGTTGACGGTACTTGACCACTTCTGCCATGACGTTGTTGACGGTACTTGACCACTTCTGCTGTGACGTTGTTGACGGTACTTGACCACTTCTGCCATGACGTTGTTGACGGTACTTGACCACTTCTGCTGTGACGTTGTTGACGGTACTTGACCACTTCTGCCATGACGTTGTTGACGGTACTTGACCACTTCTGCCATGACGTTGTTGACGGTACTTGACCACTTCTGCTGTGACGTTGTTGACGGTACTTGACCACTTCTGCTGTGACGTTGTTGACGGTACTTGACCACTTCTGCTGTGACGTTGTTGACGGTACTTGACCACTTCTGCTGTGACGTTGTTGACGGTACTTGACCACTTCTGCTGTGACGTTGTTGACGGTACTTGACCACTTCTGCTGTGACGTTGTTGACGGTACTTGACCACTTCTGCTGTGACGTTGTTGACGGTACTTGACCACTTCTGCTGTGACGTTGTTGACGGTACTTGACCACTTCTGCTGTGACGTTGTTGACGGTACTTGACCACTTCTGCTGTGACGTTGTTGACGGTACTTGACCACTTCTGCTGTGACGTTGTTGACGGTACTTGACCACTTCTGCTGTGACGTTGTTGACGGTACTTGACCACTTCTGCTGTGACGTTGTTGACGGTACTTGACCACTTCTGCTGTGACGTTGTTGACGGTACTTGACCACTTCTGCTGTGACGTTGTTGACGGTACTTGACCACTTCTGCTGTGACGTTGTTGACGGTACTTGACCACTTCTGCTGTGACGTTGTTGACGGTACTTGACCACTTCTGCCATGACGTTGTTGACGGTACTTGACCACTTCTGCTGTGACGTTGTTGACGGTACTTGACCACTTCTGCTGTGACGTTGTTGACGGTACTTGACCACTTCTGCTGTGACGTTGTTGACGGTACTTGACCACTTCTGCCATGACGTTGTTGACGGTACTTGACCACTTCTGCTGTGACGTTGTTGACGGTACTTGACCACTTCTGCTGTGACGTTGTTGACGGTACTTGACCACTTCTGCTGTGACGTTGTTGACGGTACTTGACCACTTCTGCTGTGACGTTGTTGACGGTACTTGACCACTTCTGCTGTGACGTTGTTGACGGTACTTGACCACTTCTGCTGTGACGTTGTTGACGGTACTTGACCACTTCTGCTGTGACGTTGTTGACGGTACTTGACCACTTCTGCTGTGACGTTGTTGACGGTACTTGACCACTTCTGCTGTGACGTTGTTGACGGTACTTGACCACTTCTGCCATGACGTTGTTGACGGTACTTGACCACTTCTGCTGTGACGTTGTTGACGGTACTTGACCACTGCTGTGACGTTGTTGACGGTACTTGACCACTTCTGCTGTGACGTTGTTGACGGTACTTGACCACTTCTGCTGTGACGTTGTTGACGGTACTTGACCACTTCTGCTGTGACGTTGTTGACGGTACTTGACCACTTCTGCCATGACGTTGTTGACGGTACTTGACCACTTCTGCCATGACGTTGTTGACGGTACTTGACCACTTCTGCTGTGACGTTGTTGACGGTACTTGACCACTTCTGCTGTGACGTTGTTGACGGTACTTGACCACTTCTGCTGTGACGTTGTTGACGGTACTTGACCACTTCTGCCTGTGACGTTGTTGACGGTACTTGACCACTTCTGCTGTGACGTTGTTGACGGTACTTGACCACTTCTGCCATGACGTTGTTGACGGTACTTGACCACTTCTGCTGTGACGTTGTTGACGGTACTTGACCACTTCTGCTGTGACGTTGTTGACGGTACTTGACCACTTCTGCTGTGACGTTGTTGACGGTACTTGACCACTTCTGCCATGACGTTGTTGACGGTACTTGACCACTTCTGCTGTGACGTTGTTGACGGTACTTGACCACTTCTGCCATGACGTTGTTGACGGTACTTGACCACTTCTGCATGACGTTGTTGACGGTACTTGACCACTTCTGCCATGACGTTGTTGACGGTACTTGACCACTTCTGCTGTGACGTTGTTGACGGTACTTGACCACTTCTGCCATGACGTTGTTGACGGTACTTGACCACTTCTGCTGTGACGTTGTTGACGGTACTTGACCACTTCTGCTGTGACGTTGTTGACGGTACTTGACCACTTCTGCCATGACGTTGTTGACGGTACTTGACCACTTCTGCTGTGACGTTGTTGACGGTACTTGACCACTTCTGCTGTGACGTTGTTGACGGTACTTGACCACTTCTGCCTGTGACGTTGTTGACGGTACTTGACCATCTGCTGTGACGTTGTTGACGGTACTTGACCACTTCTGCTGTGACGTTGTTGACGGTACTTGACCACTTCTGCTGTGACGTTGTTGACGGTACTTGACCACTTCTGCTGTGACGTTGTTGACGGTACTTGACCACTCTGCTGGACGTTGTTGACGGTACTTGACCACTTCTGCTGTGACGTTGTTGACGGTACTTGACACTTCTGCTGTGACGTTGTTGACGGTACTTGAACACTTCTGCTGTGACGTTGTTGACGGTACTTGACCACTTCTGCTGTGACGTTGTTGACGGTACTTGACACTTTGCCATGACGTGGTGTTGACGGTACTTGACCACTTCTGCTGTGACGTTGTTGACGGTACTTGACCACTTCTGCCGTGACGTTGGTGACGGTACTTGACCACTTCTGCTGTGACGTTGTTGACGGTACTTGACACACTTCTGCTGTGACGTTGTTGACGGTACTTGACCACTTCTGCTGTGACGTTGTTGACGGTACTGACCACTTCTGCCATGACGTTGTTGACGGTACTGACCACTTCTGCTGTGACGTTGTTGACGGTACTTGACCACTTCTGCCATGACGTGTTGACGGTACTTGACCACTTCTGCTGGACGTTGTTGACGGTACTGACCACTTCGCATGACGTGTTGACGGTACTTGACCATCTGCTGTGACGTTGTTGACGGTACTTGACCACTTCTGCCTGACGTTGTTGACGGTACTTGACCACTTCTGCTGTGACGTTGTTGACGGTACTTGACCACTTCTGCCATGACGTTGTTGACGGTACTTGACCACTTCTGCTGTGACGTTGTGGACGGTACTTGACCACTTTGCTGTGACGTTGTTACGGTACTTGACCACTTCTGCTGTGACGTTGTGGACGGTACTTGACCACTTCTGCTG